>RWGY01000126.1:0-140865 GCA_007726485.1 Eragrostis curvula | reverse complement strand
AAACTTTTCACCGTCCGCCCACCCCCGAGCGAGGCACTGTGCTTCTTCCCCGACGAGCCACACGCGGCGCAGCCGCCGTCGCCATCGCCGTAGAATCCCTTAGCTGCGTGGGGTTGCCCAAGAATCTCTTCCTCCTCCGCCGGACATAGAGGACGGGTTCCGGGGGGGCGGCGGCGGCCCGGCGGTGGGAGGCGGCGCGGCGGTGCGGCGCGAGGCGGCGACGGCGCCGCCGTGCCCGCGGGCGGCAGGCAGGCGGTGGGCAGGGTCGGCGGTGGGGGCGTCGTGTCCCGACGGGTTAGCGTGGCGGCGGCGCGGTGACGGCGGCGGCTTGACGGGCGGCGGCGGCGAGTGCGGGCGGCGCGGCGAGGCGGCGAGGCGCCGCCGGCCGCCGGAGGTGGTTGCGGGCGGGGGCGGGGAAGGTGCGGCGGGCGGCGACGACGCCGGGAGGCGGCGGAGCGGCTTGGGTGGCGGTTTGGCCGGCGGGGGAGGCGCTCGGCGCGAGGTTGAAGAAGGACGGGGTTGGGCGTCGCTCGAATTTTTTCCGCCCAGGGCGTCAGCGACGGCCCCCCACGCAAGACACCACTGGTCGTCACCGCGTGCTGTGTTCCACCGCCACCAGCACGGCGCGCGACCTGCACCGCACGCCACGCGAGACCGCGAGTCTCCAGCCCCGGAGCAGGAGCGTGCGCCGCGCCGCGCTGTCACGTCACGCTCGGCTCGTCCCGTCGCGCGCGCGCGCGCCCAGTCCCCCTATACGCTATCGACCACGGCACCGCGTGCCGGCCCTATCTCTATCCAGTATCGCATCGCGGGTACCCATCCATTCATTCGTCCGCCCCCACAAGGCCAGGCCACCACCGCTGCAGCAACACACCCGCGCGCGCGCGCTTGCTTCCCCGCCTCGCTCCTCTCCCGCTCTCGACGCACCAGTTCCCGCCACGCCCGCGAAGTCCGCGACACCACTCCCACCGGGGAAATGGCGACGGCCACCCGTGCCGCGGCGGCTAGAGCCGCGCTGCTGCTGTCGCTCGTGCTGGCGCTGGCGCTGCGGGCCTCCGGCGCGGGCGCGGACTGCCACTTCCCGGCCATCTTCAACTTCGGCGACTCCAACTCCGACACGGGCGGGCTGTCGGCGGCCTTCGGCGCAGCGCCGCCGCCCAACGGCAGGACCTTCTTCGGCGTGCCTTCCGGCCGCTACTGCGACGGCCGCCTCGTCATCGACTTCATCGGTACGTACATGTTCGCCAGCCCCCCGCGCCACTCGACTCATCCAGGATTTATGCCACTCGACCAGTGTAGCGACTGAAAGCCAATCTTCAGCGTAGCTCTACCGATTATTACCGTGTACGCGTGAAGTTTACGGTCTCTGTTTTTTCTCTGCTCCCACTTTGCACCGATTTGCTTCTTCGTCATCACTGCACTGGCCGTCATGCCCATGTGGTTTGACAGAGCCGAGACCTACTACCGCTCTCACTTGCCGGAGCCAATAAATGTTGGCCTTAATTCGTCGTGCTATCTAGTTCAGTCATGAAAAAAAGAAGTTAGGAAACGAATCCTAGGAGATGAAAGTCTTCAGTGGTAGTATAGGAGGGCTAACTCTATCACAATGGAGTGCTTCCTTATCCTCACTGGTGGTGGTGGAACACAACTAGAGCATGAGCAGAGCTGAGAAACGAAGCAAACAGATCAGACACTGTTGCGTCAGGATCCCTGAAATGCCAACCCAAGCTGCTCTGGTCTCCAGATAGAACCAGACAAGGGTCAAGGCGTCAAGCCAATCCTGGCATGTTGGTCCTCGGACCATGCATGTGCCGGAAAAGCATGGCCTTGCCTCATTGCCTGTGCGGCACTGCGGGCGGTGGCTTGGCTCCGTTCGAGCGGCCAGGCCATGCTTTCGGGCAGGGCAACCAGCCAACCACGCCCGTCGCCAAATCCATCCATCACGTGAACACGCGACTGGTTATTTTTTTGGCTGCGTGCCGACACAATCCTTGTTTATTCCGCGCAATCTGACAAAAAGTTCAGAGACTTGCGCAAAGCATCTGTGCTTACTGGAAATGTCGATCACTTGATTGTCACCGGGAGATATCTCGTGTCGGGCAGCACTGCACCATGAAAATGTCGATATTCTTTTAGCCTTTTGAGGATTCTGCTTTGGGGATGTTAGACGTAAAGAAATGGAGTACTAGCTTATCAGCTTATACCTTTTGCTGGTAGGTACGTGAAAATATAGTGGGGGCAAACAGGCATGAACAAGGAGTTAGGCTGATGATAGCCTCAAAAGGACCGATCAGGGATAGAATTCGGATTGAAGTGGAGGATCGTCAAATATGGATGCTTAACTTTAAAGATTCTGATCGAAAAGTTGAAGGATAAAGGGTGACATTAGCTTAAAGTAGTCCATGGGTTGGCGAAAACAAGTACTGAAATATGAGCACATGGTAGTCCATTAAGCAGTACATACACGCGGGTCCGGTTTGCAATGCATGTATTCAGGAAGAAACTGCAAAAGAATTTTGGGCTTAAGGTTGTGTAGTATGAAACTGTCTTGCATGTTATCATGTTTTCGCTCAACCTTAGTGACCTGTTCACTGATACCAAAGTAACGCACATGCACACCACAAACTGAAATGAATGGCATTATGGCAATATTATCACGTCTTCTTTGGTACATGAGGACGTGGTTACCAAAATGCTTCAGACATTTTGCCATCTTTTCAAGTGCCGACATAATCACTCTTTCAGTAATCAGTATGCAAAATAAAATTGCTTAACACATTACTCTTCAATCTTTTTTCTGCTACAGCTGAAAGCCTGGGAATACCTTATCTCAGTGCGTACCTCAACTCGATAGGAACGAACTTCTCGCAAGGAGCCAATTTTGCAACAGCCGGATCATCGATCAGACGGCAGAACACATCTCTGTTCCTTTCTGGTTTCAGTCCCATTTCCTTGGACGTGCAGTCCTGGGAATTTGAACAGTTCATCAACAGAAGCCAATACGTTTACAACAACAAAGGTGACAAAACCCAAACCTCTGAGAGATTTGTTTCGTTTATAACATGCCTGTTCTGTTCGTTGAGTTTGTATTGTTTTACGTGTAGGCGGTGTCTACAGGCTGCTCCTACCAAAGGCAGAGTACTTCTCCCAGGCGCTTTACACCTTCGACATCGGCCAAAACGACATCACCTCAAGCTACTTCGCCAACAAGACAACTGAAGAAACCGAAGGCATCATCGCTGATCTGATGGAGAGATTAACCTCTGTGATCCAGGTACAGTGAAGCTCGTAGAACTCAAACCACAGAAAAAAAAAAGAGCATTAAGTCATTCGGTAGCATTGGCTGGCGTCACACAATGCTTGCTGCATCCTTGGTGCTTGCATTGCATCGATACTCTGCTCATTAGCTGATTACAAACCTGCAGAGTGTGATCTCGCGTGGAGGAAGGTACTTCTGGATCCACAACACGGGGCCGCTCGGCTGCCTGCCGTACGCGCTGGTGCACCGCCCTGATCTCGACGCTCCCATGGATGCTGCGGGCTGCTCCATCGCCTACAACAAGGTGGCGCAGCTCTTCAACCTCAGGCTGAAGGAGACCGTAGCGGGTCTCCGGAAGATGCACCCGGACGCCGCATTCACCTACGTCGACGTCTACACCGCCAAGTACAGGCTGATCAGCCAGGCCAAGAAGCTCGGTAAATTGCCACGCCATGCCATTGTTCCGGCCGATGAACAGAACGAGTTCATGGCCTCTGAAAATTGGTTAGTGCGGAGCTCATGTTGATGTTCTTTGCAATGTAGGCTTCGACGACCCCCTGCTGACCTGCTGCGGGCACGGCGGCCGGTACAACTTCGACGTGAACATCGGCTGCGGCGGGAAGGCGCAGGTGAACGGGACGTGGGTGGTGGTGGGCAACTCGTGCAACGACCCGTCCAAGAGGGTGAGCTGGGACGGCGTGCATTTCACCGAGGCCGCGAACAAGTTCGTGTTCGACCAGATCGTCGCCGGCGCGCTATCTGACCCGCCTGTGGCGCTGAGGCAGGCATGCCATAGCAGAGGGCACTGAACTTGTAGCGTGTCACTCGTGGGGTTGGCTGTGCTGTTGGTGTGTAATGTAAGTGTACATTGGAGGTGAAAGCTGAGGTATACTGCTTCATCTTGAATAAGGGAACTGGAAATCAATCGAAGACCAATCCTGCATCTCATTCGAGGATGATCATCGGGAAACATTAGGATCCGTTCTCCGTTGTGTATTAGTGAATGATTTTGTTCAGAAATACCGATCACAGGAGTCATCTCGCCATAACGAGACAATCGATGTGAAAGTGTGAAACTGACCTAAGTACCGATCACAGAAGAAACCAGTAGCAGCTATGGGGGCAATGCGTAGTTAACAGGGAGGGAAACAATGCGGCGCGTACAGGGTCGATGTGTGTCTGTAGAGACACACTCTTGCTGAAGTTCTGATGATCAGCCTCGGGGCTTTGCAGCAAGCTGGAGTATACAGCTGGAGCACCGGTTCTACTTCACGGGATAATTAGACAAGGTACACAGGTGACAGCTGCGGAGATGAACTAGTAGTATATTCTGCGCTGAGTCCAGATAGCGGCCTGTGCTTTCTCGGACCCAGCCGTGGCGTTGAGGCAGGCGTGACATAGCAGTGAGCAATGAACGCAGTGTATAACTAGTCCTGATCGCCCTGATGCCATTGCTACTTCCTCCTCCTTGATGTTCAAGTCATCGAGTGTTTCATGCTTTCAGTTCCCACCAACATCTTGCTCTGCATCATGTTTAATTAAGCGTTAGGCTTGGAGAATTTTTAAATGTAATGGACAGTTACATCTTGTATAGAGAAATTGATCAAATGCTTACTGACTAGTTCCCGTCGGGTGCGGACGAAGGCCAATCAATCGATTGATGCAGTGAACGAGTGGCTGTATCACAATTAAATTGGGTCATTTTGGTGGTATACTTTGGTTTGTGATGGAGGTATCTATCTATAACTTGTTCGGCAAGCCTACTGCGAATCAACCGCTACAGTGTTCGTAGTTATTTCTTTAACATTCGCTACAGTGTTCGCATTTATTTTTCAAGACTGGTTATTTTTTCAAGCCTACTGCCGAACAAGCCTGGTTATTTTTCAAACATCCGCTACAGTAAAGCAGTGGCTACAGAGTTCCTTGTATCTCTATTTGCAGAGCAGAACAATGTGATGAACCTACCAACAGTACACAAAACTTTTGGTTGCTTCAAGGCTGGAAGTATGAAGGGACTAAAATGTGTAATACCAACAGTACACACAACATTTGCGCAGTTGGATACTTGGATTCAGTTAAGACCGTTTTCATCTCGGCTCATTTTAGATTTGTCATGGACTTCCTGCAAATTGTCTGCTTCGCAATTGTGTGTTACTAATCTAGGTAGCTAGAACATGCTTGATGTGATGTGCCAGGCATGGGTCTCATTCATGCTTGATGTGCACAGCTCTGTACAAATCGCGTGCCTCATTCATGCTCGGAGAGTGAAGTAGAGGCGGTAGTTCGTTCATGCAGTGAGACTTGAGAGTGGAACAGTGCTAGTACGTTGTACAGAGCTGTGCATAATTTTCACCTGATACTTATAAGTTAAGTTAACACTAGTGCAAAATCAGACAAGCGGTGCTAAACAGTTGCAGCCTCCTTGTGTTCATCTTCTCCATGATTATATGTTTGCGCTGCCTCAATGAGCGAGTTCTCCCCTGGGCTGGTTATTTTGGCCCCCTTGGATATTGGAGCTAGACAAAACCCTTTAGTCTGGATGTGTGTGACATCAATCGGCGCATGGAATCAACGGTCGTTTCTGACCCTGATTTTTTTCTGACTGAAACAATGCCAGCAGTTTTTAAGAGGGTCCTCAAGAGCAGAGCTAGCTAACAGTCAGTTGTAAGGCTTTTACGTGAAATCTGAGAAATAGTGAGGTTACAATTTTGCTGCCCATATTGCTTATCAGAGATATAATCAGAAGAACTGGCATTTTGTTGATAGTAGCTGGTAATACATGTACTGATTGCATTTTGTTTGTCTGATTTTACAGACCGTGGTTGGACTAGTACAGAGAAAACAACTCTGTTTCTAATTCCTACTGCATCCGCCGATGACCCTACGGAGCTGGAAGATGCGCCGGCGGCGGCGCTGGCGAGTCCTGATGCGCGTTTATCGGCGGCACGGGTCCAACTGAAATAAACAGGTCAGCACACAGCTTCATAGTATCACATACGAATTGAAATCTGAACTTACCAATACACTGCATCGGCAGCAATGGAGGTACAAAGGTGATGCAGAGGAATGGCAGCAGGGAGATTCGAAATGGGTTGAAAGTTGTTCCAAACATTTCGCCCAGTTCGGTTCCGATGATGTGGCACAGGCAAATGTCCGCCGGTGTCCCCAGTATCGCTCGCAGATGGTCGCAGCACTCCGCGGGGGGCGCCGCGACTCTGCCGGAGATGAAGGAGACGCACCTGACACCTGTACACCTGCGACAGAGTGTCGAAGCATTCGTCTGGGACCTTCGGGTCTGGCGGCGGCGGCGGAGGGACCACCGGCGCGGCTGCTGCTACGCTTGGCAGGAGGAGGAAGAGGATAAGTAATTCCATCGCTGTGCCTTGGCTTTTTGGAGTGCTGAATCGGTTTCTTGTTACTCCGGGTATAAATGCTGGCTTGATCGGATTCCGCGCCGCCGGTCACCACCTTCGGCCCTGTCCTTCTTTCTCGAACGAGCTCTTTGCATGTCTGTTCTTCATCAAGAAGAAAGGGACGGCCCGCTTCTTCGTCGAGAAGAAATGAGAGCAAATTTTTTTTTTTTTGATAGGAATGAGAGCAAAGTTCAGTCGTGCAGGAAGCCCAACCCACTAAAGAACCTCTCTCTCTAGCCCAGCGAACTCGCACCTGCGGGCCGGGTTGAAAAAACGGGCCTAAGAGCATCTCGGACCTTAAAATAAAGCCTCTATTTTTTTTTCTAAACCAGCGTATAAAAATGAGGGTTCAAAATTTAGTTTCAACTTCAGTAATAAAGTAACACAAGACCCTATTTTATGAAAAAAGTGATGGGGAGGATTGGAGGACCTAAAAATAAGAGTTTGAAGGTGAAATTTGAGGAGGCATGCAAAATGAGGGCTCAAATAAAATTTCTGCTGAAGTTTATTTTTTAACTTAACAATTTAAAAAATGAAGTAGGGTTATAAGTAAGGGCACTGCTGGAGTTGCCGTAAGGCCGCTCAGATTGGACGAGACTTGCATTCAATTTAGCGCAAGGCAGATCACGAGCGTCAATTTTAGATCTGGCGGCCCCCTCCAACTTTCCTGATCAAGGCCGTCGTCCCCGTCTAACCGTCCGCCGCACCCAAAACCTCCACCCCGACCCACCCGCCACCGCGCCGCCATGTCCTCCGCCGCTGCCGCCGCGGGGCTCCGGCCAACCGAGCCGTCCCCCCTTCCGAACGGGATCTCCCTCGCGCCGCGCCTCAAGCTTCTCCTCACCTTCTTCCGCGCCGACCTCACCGTCCGCCCCCTCGACGAGTGGCAGCTCAAGTCCGCGCTCCTCGCCTTCCTCCGCGACCCGCCCCTCTCCCTCCCCGTCGTCCCCGACTCCGACCTCTCCGTGCGCCGCCTCCCCGACCTCCAGAAGCGGCGCCGCGAGGAGCCCGTCGCCACAGGCGTCCTCCACGTCCGCGACCTAGCCTTCCTCCGCCCCCGCAAGGGTGACGGCGAGGCCGAGGAGATGACCCCGGAACAGGAGGAGAAGAAGTACTTCGAGTGGCGGAGATCCCTGGTCGAGAAGCTCGCAGACATCGAGCTCAACCTCGAGGGGGTCAAGTTCCGGATGACCGTCGAGATCCCGCCGTCTGACGACTTCAGGGCGATGAAGAAGTCATGGGAGGATTTCTACTCCGCTGAGCTCCTGAATAGCAGTACGAACTGGTCCTTGTGCTTATATTCTCGATCGCAATGCCTGCTAGGTGGAGTTGATTTATGGTTGTTGGTTTCAGGGAATCCGGTGAGGAAGATAGTCAAAAGGCCGGATACAATTATTGTCCGAGGCGTGCCGTCCAGGTGGTTTGCAGAGACAAGGATATCATCCAAGCCATCAACGCTGGTCACGCACACTATCTTCTCGGCACTTGGTAAAATAAGGTGCGCTTTGGTGTTCTAGGAGTTTCTTTGACTGAATATCCAATACATGTTTGACCCTGATTATCTGCGACACGCTTTTACGCCTATGGGCTGCAGCCCAAATAAATCAGTGATACAATGTAAGCTGCTAAATATCATCAACATGATGTTTGACCTTTATTAGAATTGTGGATGTCACTGTTTCGTTCAGCTTGATTTATCTGAGGGTTAGAGTAATATCTGTTCATTCGCAAAAAAGAGAGTAATATCTGTTCTGATGTGCCATTACCTATTCCTAAAGTGTGCGTGCTGTTATTGCAATGATTATGCCGTGACATAAACCAATATCACACGTCACTGGAAGCTTCTTCAGTATGTGTTAGTTTTTTTAGCTCATTGATCTCATCTTGTGTTTTGTTTGATTATAGTATTGTGTTACGATGAATCTAATGCTCCAAGATAGTATCAATTAACATAAAGGCAGAAACCGGATTTTCTGGTATCTTATGTTAGTCAATATCTTTGTAATGTTTAGAACTCATAAAAAAAACTCGACCGGCGGGGGGTATGACGGCCCCCGGGCTTTTTTTTACGAGAGAAGACCTTCTCACGCAGGTTGAGAAAACCCCCGAACCCCTGCCCCACCCTTACACAGCGGCACCGTAGCCCGTGTGAGAACGACCAACGACCTGGCCGGGCCTTAGTCCTGTGCTTTGGCCATGGGACAGACGAGGGGATTTTTTTAACCACAGCCCGAAATTCGCTCCCACCGGGAATCGAACTCGAGACCTAAGGAGGTGCCGCTGGAGCTCCTAACCACTTGGCCAGAAGTCCTTTGGCAATGTTTAGAACTCATAATCAAGCATACCCCAAAGTTAAATAGAAAGTTTTTGAAGTAACCATATTCATAGCTTGCCTTATCTCCAATAGACGCGCTATGAATTGACTTCATGAAAGCTGTGATCTGCATATGGTTGGTTTCGTTGTTTAGTTGCTATCCGCATTGAACTAATTTTCATCTACTAGCCTTTGAATCAGTATTAAGACTTGTGCTCTGTTGAGACTAGGTTCTGCATTACGTTTGTAGGAACTTATTTTACTTTATATTATCATTTGACATTCTCCCATCAAAATGACAGGAATCTGAATATTTCTGATGATGATGGCTTAGAATCAAAAGAAGATGGAACCAATAAGGAGCTCATTTCTGGACTCAATTGCAAAGTCTTGGTGCAGTTTGAGAACTATGATGACTTCTACAACGCTATGAAGGCGTTATGTGGACGTTCATTAGAGAAGGTAAGCTTTTCTTCAGTATCTATTGTGTCTCAGTTTGTCATTCTTTTTAAAACATATAATGCTGCAATGCTTCTCCATTATATCTATCGTACCAAAATCTTTTCTTTCCATAACGATTGAACTATGCACATTACATTTTAGTATTGTCTGTCGACAGTGATTCATGTGGATGTTGCATAACATGTATCTTTCATGTGCCCTTATCACCTGTGGCATAAACACATAAGCAACCCTACCCTAAGAGGTAGACGTTATCTATACGAATGTTTGTGGCTACCTTGTCTGATCAATCCTATGTAGAAACATTTCATGGTCTTGAGAATGGTAAGTATGTAGTGCAAAAGCTGGGAACCTTGTGAGCAAAAGTAGCATGTACTGAGTACAGGTATCATAAACTAGCTAAGGACAACAATCGCAAGATGTATATGATGATAAAGGGCCACAACTGTTATAAGGACATGCTCTTTCCTTGCACATGGAGCTTCAGTAAGTGGTAATTTAGAATTTAGACAGCTTCCTCAAGAACCACCTTTGTATCTTGGACGACAAACATGTTCGCAACACGTTTCGTTTTAGAATTGGTTCATTTGAGCTTTGATTGTTTTATACTGTTTTTTTTTTTAAGTAAGGAAATCTGACTTTAATTTGTTTGTGAACTCTGAAGGAAGGATCAAGGTTGAAAGTAGACTATGAAGTGACTTGGGACCGGGAAGGTTTCTTTCGTAATGCTCAGCATGAGCCTGCTCGGAGCAATTTAGAAGAGAGGGATGCATCAGCATCAGTTCATGGCAGGAAGAAACATTACAGTTCACGAATTGAATCAGATCATAGGAAGAGATTTAGGGTAAGTTAACAGATCAATACTGAGCCAACAGTAAGCAATTCTTATATGTTGTGAGAGTAAGCTTTCTTATATGTTGTGAGAGTAAGCTCTCATGGTTATAGTAAAACCACTACCCCTGCTAATTAACTTTTCAGGATAATGGGATATTCGAAGCTTTGTTTTTCAATCTTGTTATTTTCCGCCAATATTTTCCCTTTCTGAGTTAATGGTCCTAATATCCAGATACTAGAACATCATGGAGTTTATGTTCCCAGTTTCGTTAAATTCCATTTTCGAGTATTATGTACTGTGCCCTTGTCAAAATTTCTAACACATGGTATGCCTTCGTTATGATTCAGGATTGAATGATTGATCTAGGTTGCTATATGTGAGGAGAGGGGGAACGGCGGCATTCAACAATTGATGTGTATTGTTTCACTCTCACATTTCGTGTTGTATTTCTAGTTTCGGTTCTTGATTAACGTAACATAAAAATCATTACTTACTGATGCGTAGCTATCAATATTTACTGTTTCCTGGTGCATTCCCTGAGCATGACAAAACAAAACAGGTTTTCTTTATCAGAGAATCGTTACCACTGGTAATTGGCACACACCTCAATCTGTGCTCATTAATCAATCACAATTGCATCTGAGTTTGATCAGAATGGAAATAGGGATGATTATGTGCCAAGCTTGACGGCAAACATGTACAGCCGTGCAGGTGGAGGTTTCTGGAGGTCCTGCAATTTGGTTTCTGTAGGGTATGAGATGTCCTGACCCGAAAGCTAAGATCGAGATGGCAATTTAAGGGTGGCGTACAAGAATACCTGCTGTATGTTTTGACTGTAATTGTAATCCCAACCTGTTATTTGTGTTAAAATCGCTTGTTGTGAGATTACGGTGTCGATGTGGCAGGTGCATATCCATATGCATCGGTCTTGCATTGAATGTTCGCATCTAGAATGTCAACCGGTGCATATTCAAGCATCTAGAAGGACACGCGCCTTGACTTATGTTTAATGTGCCATTTCTGACACTTACGCTGATGCACATGCCTGAATCTAGAAGATTGTTTTCTGGATCGGTTATGCATAAAATCGCAGTTGAATGGGTTGGACATACATCTTAAACACAAAATCAAATTGTCATTATCTGAATCAAACAGAACTCGGACTAAGCTGACTCATGATAAAAGCAAACCAGGAACTTTGAGCACAGTTCAGGAGTTCTTGGATAATTTTTCCGAATATAATCAATGCTTTATAGACACTTTTTCTGAAGACTACTTTATAAACACTTTTGGGGCAGCCACACATGAAAGGGCTGATGTACATTTACATGGACGAAAAAAAAAAAAAATCTACGAACTCTAAAAAAGGGAGGATAACCTGGAAAATCTGATGTTTCTGGCCGCCCAACTAAACAAAAATTTACAAACTGCAACACATCCTGCGAGCGCGAGGTGTGGTGATTCCTTGTGATTCAACCCTTCTTCGCATGGCTTCGCGGCGAAATTACCTCGGGAGAAGCACCGGAGCTGCGTTTCTTGCCATGGGACGGAGGCGGCGCCACGGCAGCAACCTTGTCGCTCATGCGGGTCTTCGCCGCAGGCAGCCTTGACGCTCCCACCAGCACTTCGTCGCCGCTCAAGATCGGCAAGAGGTACCACCAGATGGAGGTGCAGCAGATGGCGAACACCCTCCCCAACACCACCAGGCTCAGCAGCAGCAGCACCAGGGCCAACGGCCAGTAATGGCACGGCCGCACCATCCTCCCCCATGACCACGACCACCGCTCGCCGCCGGCGGCCTTCTTCTTCTTGGCTGGCAACGCCGCTGCCTTCGTCGCCGGAGCCGCCACATGCTTAGCAGCAGCTTCTTCCTTGGGGCTTGCAGGTGCCGTGGTCGGTGGTGTATTCGACCGCGACGTCCCCGTCGACTTGGCCTGCTTGCTTTGCTTCTTCTTGGCGTCCGCAGCAGCCTGCTGCTGCTCCTCTTCCGACGGGAGCTTGACGACGATGGGCACCCATCCTTTGGCCTCGGACTTCACGAACCGGACCATGAGGTGGTCGGCATCGACGTCCGGGCCGACGCGGCGCAGGATCTTCTCCCGCCGGGACTCGAGCTCCGACAGCACGGTGGAGAACTTGTCCAGCCCCCGCGACGCGTACGGGTTGTCCTTCCCCTTGCTCTTCTTCGGCTTCGCCTTCTCCTTGGCCACCGCCGCCGCGGCCGCCGGCTTTCCGCCCGCGCCGGCGTCCTTCTCCTCCTTGTCAACGTCCTTGAAGCTGCCCGTGCCGCAGAACATCTTTTCTGGCATACTGGTCATGATTTCCGTTAGGACAAGAGACTTTTATAGAGGCCGTTCGCCCGTTGCGCTGCAACTCTGCAACCCAATCTGCTGGTGGCTTTCGCCCTGCCCTGCTATTTGTTGAGCGAGTCGTTTTTATGAGTACCGTGTCCCTGTGACGACCCGGCAATAAGGTGACGGCCGCAGAGCAGCTTGTGCTGGGTCCGGTCAAGTATGGAGGTGCAACACAACTATTCAATTGCAACAATCTCATGCCTTGTTCGCCACGTTTGACTTGGTTTGGTTTCTCTTTGACGAAGTTCATATGAACTTCTTACGATTCTGCAACGAGTTACAGAGTTAGCGATGACGTGCGCGTTTGGGTCCGGGTTCTTGTGCCATTAATCTGTCGGTTACCTGTCGATCTCATTGGCCGGACGTCTCTTGTTGACGCGATATGCCCGGCAGTTTCGATTAAATTCGATGCTGTGGTAGCAATTGAAGGGAAGTATGCTTTGCATTCAGACCCGAGAGGTCATGCACGGACGCATCAGCTTGATCGTCCTGGCCGAACTGGAGTGGCCACCGATTGGCTGCAGCTGGTTCGATTCGCGAGCAGCGCCACGAGATCTCTCTCAGCGTCACTTTCATGGTCTCGGTGCTCATTAGTGAGTGGGTACCTAATTTTCCGTTTAGGATTATGACGTCGCCTCTGTACTTACGATACTCGTGATCGAGCTGTGTTGACCTGCAGCTAGCCAGGTTTGATTGCTGGGCAAGGCGTGGACGTGGACAGGGTTTCTAGAGCCGCTAGATATAACACAGTTGTCAATAGAATACATTTGTACTTGAATGAATCAAATGTTGTGATCCTTCTATGCAGTATTTTATTCAGCAGCAAGCCAAATGTCAAAATTAAAATAAGATGAAATGTGAATAGGTAACTTTGCCATCCATACTATCATAGGCTACCCAGCCAACTCGAATGAAATCCTGAGCTGAAATCAGAGATGTACGCCCTGTTCGATTCGCTGGCTGAATCGGCTGGGCTGGCTGAATCCTCTCACGTGTTACTGTAGCAGCTGGCTGGCGCTACAGTAACCCGTGAGGGAGTTCCAGCCCAGCCAGAACCGTTCAACCGAACAGGCCAGTAGATTTTTCCATGCGGTTAGGTCAACGAATTCTGTCATTTTGTGCGGTGATCCATTCTACTGGAATTATCTATGATGAACAATATCGGAAGTCTCGCACGAAAGCGCTGGCAGTTACTGAACAATGATGGCGGCTAGAGAACGCGTGTGTAAGAGAGATAGATTGTTATATAATCTGTGGATTGTATTGCATTGAGCCTTTCAGCCGGTATATACGAGAGTACAAGATTTGGAGGACAAGGCACCTCTCCGGATACAAATTGGAGTCCTAGATACATAATATCTAAACTACCAAATATACTTTAACATCCTTCCACAGTCACATCGGGAGTATCGCAGACGGTGAGACTGGAGAAGAAGTCAAAGGTAGAAGCTGCGAATCGACGGTGACTGGCGGCGCAGAGCCCCACGGACGACCTCGACGATGAGCACCAGAACACGAAAATTAGGATCTGCTCTGCTTGACGACGGCGGCCGGATCAATAGGACCCGTCACGAAACAGGGGCGCAGCCCCCCGGCGGAGAAGGATCTCCCCGGGGACGGCGCGAGCAGCGGAAGAGTAGGTTTGGATCTAAAATCTAAACTCATGATACCATGTAAGAGAGATAGATTGTTGTATAATCCGTGGATTGTATTGCATTGAGCCTCTCGGCCGGTATATATGAGAGTACAAGACTTGGAGGACAAGACATCTCTCCAGATACAAATTAGAATTCTAGATACATAATATCTAAACTACCAAATATACTCTAACAGCGTGCAGCAAGTATGCAACTCTGAAAGAAAATTCACTGGGCGATAGATAACGAGGTGGTCACATCAGCTTACGCCTGCTACCCGTTAGGTTCACGATTAACATGAGGATATGACGGATTTGATCATTGTTGGAGTTCTGTTTGCCGATATTGCTGCGAGTTGATTAGCACGAGGCTCCTCTGGTTATTCAGCTCTGGGCTTGGCTTTCAAACCTTCTGGATGACTGGATGGGTGCAGAGTTAGTGCAGACAAGATTGCTGTCGTCTGTTCACCCATACCATCATTATCTGAATGGAGCGTCCACGAATGACGTTTCTCAATTTAGTTTCCTGATGAGGGACCCCGAAGGACTCCCAATCTCCGCAAAGCCAGCCAATGAAATGGTGCTTTAGCGAAATACGGCAAAGCCCGACGACGGCGCCGGAGAGCACGAAACGCCGTCGACACGGAGGAGGCTCGGGAGAAATTATTCCAAAGACGCGCCAGCGCCTCCGCATCACCGGCACCTCCGGACACACCGCCGGCCACGCTGCCGTTGGACACACCACCGCATCGTTGGACATTCTCTGAACCTGGACGCACAGTTTGCCGCCAACAACATCGCCGGCACAAAAAGTCCCACCGCCGTCGCATCTCACCCGGACCTGCACACCACAAAGGCCAGGAGATGCCCAGAACAGGGGAAGACGGCACGACCGCCGAAGTCCTCAAGCCGCCGCCTCCGGCGTGAGCAGGGAAGCCGCCGGAGATGAAAAGGAAGGATGACGTCCTCCCCTCACCCCGTCGTCGCTCTCGCAGGAGACGAAACCGCCAAGGAAACAATTCCGAGGTCACCAATTAGATCAGCAACCCGGAACACGAACCTTCATCCGCCGCCGTCGTCGCCGACAGAGAAGAGGATGAAGGACAAAAACTTCACCCGCCGTCTATACAGCTGCCGACGGGGAAGACAAAAGCTTCTCGTGACCATCGGCCGCGTCACGCCTGGCAGCGCCATCTGGGCCAAGCAACGACGTCCGGCCCTTTGCTAGGCCGCGCAAGAGCGCCGCCGTGGGGCCGCACTGGAGTGACGCCGCCGAGCCGCCCCTGCCTCGAACTGGAACATCGAGGACCAGAGCAGGCAAAAGCGCGAACGCGACACCTGAGCCCCACGGCCCCCGTCGCGCCGTCCCCCGACGACCCAAACACAGGCAAGAAGATGAGAAGCAAAAGGATTCGCCGCAGTCTTAACCCACGAATACGGCGAAAAAACTACAAGCTAGTAGCTACTCCCTCTGTCCCTGAATAATTATCATTCTGCCTTTCTACCAGATTCATTGAACATTCTCTGAACCTGGACAATCTGTCCGTCCAGATTCACTGAACATTCTATGAATCTGGACACTCCAAAACACTCCCAGAATAACAATTAAACTGGGACGGAGGGAGTATTATACAGCTATAGCACAGAGGCCGGACGTCGATCTGCCGAATCCCACCCACACCGCTGCCGGAGCGGCAGTCGGAGGGCAAGATCCGGCGAGATCGACGCCGGAAATGAGGTTCGCCCACGCGCTTTACTGTAGCAGGGGGGGGGGGGGGGGGGGCAGAGGGAAGAGTCGAGAAGCGCGATAACCAAAGTATAGCTTTTTGACTGTAAAATGACATCCATTGCCCATCTGGCCCAAATATGGACTGGACTGAAGAAGCCTCGTCTAGTTCAGCCCACTCTAGGTCCAAATGTGCAAGGGCCATAAGGCCCAAGACGAAGCCAAGCTCCTTCATTTTTTTTCTCGATCCATCCAGATCGCCCAGTCGTAGAATCGCAGGCCGCCTGCTCACAAGCTCCCTCTCCTCCGTTCCCCTCCGCCTCCGGTGTACGGCTCCAACGACATGGCGGCCCCGCTCCGGCGGTGCCTCCCTTCCATCGGCCGCGCGCTCCTCACGCCGGCTCCGGCCCGGATGCTCTCCTCGGGAGCCTCCGATGCCCTCGTCGAGATCAAGCCCGGGGAGATCGGGATGGTCTCCGGCATCCCTGAGGAGCACCTCCGCCGCAGGGTAATATTTCCCAGCACTTAGCAGCTCTCTTTTTATCAGCACTCTGCTTAGTTCTCGTGGATCCATGTGGTCATCCTGCTAGATGCTTTGGATTTAAGCTTTTGGTGGCTGGGAGGGGTCGATTCGTTAGTTGTGGTTGGAATCGGTTGGGTAGAAATGCAAAACTTAAGATTGGTCTGAACGGTTAGAAAGAGTAAGATGTAGAAGATTGGGTGTCCCTGCATACCAAATGTCAACCAAATGCTCGAAATATATTACCAAGTGTCTCTAAACTAATCTTTTAGTTCGAATCCTTTAGCAAATGTACTAGTCATTGTTAGCTCCCTTGTATTTAATATCGCCTGTAAATTAATTCTGATTGCGATCAGTAATACTTGCAAGACCTTGCTTGATTCATGAAACATTGTCTCATCTTTATAATTGTTGGCACTTGGCAACTAGAGCCTTGTTTAGCATAGCTCCAGCTCCGAGGCCCATGCTGCATTTTGAGTTTGTAAGATAACAAAAAAGTTGTTTACTTTTAGTCTAAAATATGAAAAATTTTGACTCAACTAAAGACCGTTAACCCATCCACAGCCCCAGATCCATGGTATGAGAAGCTCCAGCTGGAACCGTAGTATAGGACTGATGATTCTTTTTTCAATGAAACTACGGGGGGCAAGGAGCCCACCTGAATTTTATTAATAGTCGAAGGAGTCCGGAGACTCGGTACATCACGTCGGCCATTGGCCAAGGGCAGCATTTGGGGGGGGGGGGGGGGGGTTGAGTTACAAGATGGTCATGTTACATCAAGAAGGTAGTTGCACCAGTAGGGATTAGGACTGATGATTGAAGTGGTGAAGTTCTCGATTCACTTCAAATTGATGTTCATATATGTCTGCGTGCTCTTAGGTCACACTAGTATGCTCGACCTTTCAGTTCGCAGCTTGTTCTCATGTCAGGTTTGAAGTCAGCATGACAGCAGTTGATGCCAGACCTCTACATCATTAAATTGAAATTTGCCTCATCTGAGTTGTGCCAGTCTAGATTTCCCTTTTTTCTCTTTAGGTTAATTGCGAATCTGGTTCCATTCCAGTAACTTAGCATGGTTAGAAACTAGAAAGAGAAGGGTCATTGTAGGGAGCTTTCATTTGTTCACCTATTTTATGCAGTTTAGCTAGCTAATTGGAAGCCGTTCTTTTTATTTCCATATGATTTACTTATTTTTGTGAAATGGCAGGTTGTAATTTATTCACCAGCTAGGACTGCATCCCAGCAAGGTTCAGGCAAAGTCGGGAGGTGGAAAATCAACTTTGTGTCAACCCAAAAGTATGTTCTCTTTGGTCTTTTGTTGGTTCTTATGTGTAGCAAAGATTAAGAATCATGCATGATGCCATCTGTACTCGTTCTAGATGTTTGGAGTTTGGACTGATTGTTGTATCATAATATTGTATTAGCAACCATTACACAATCAGAAAGAAGTACATCCTGCTGCTTATTCAGTTTTATCACTCTTGGTTTGAGAAATTGTTGCCTTTTGGATGTATTGTAGATGGGAGAACCCACTAATGGGATGGACGTCTACTGGGGATCCCTATGCTAATGTTGGTGAAGCTGGACTTACATTTGATAGTGCGGAGTCCGCGAAGGCATTTGCTGAAAAACATGGATGGAACTATGTGGTGAGTCGTTTCTCTCTTTCCTGTAGTAGACATTGAGCTGGGGAAGTTAGATACTCTGTTTTTTATTTAATGCTTCATGATTATTTTAGTAGTATGAAAGGAGGGCTTCAATTGTCTGATTTTCCGAACATGTACGATGTTTCTGCAGCTTTTTCTATTATTATTATTTTTGATTTTGAGGGTTAAATAGGCACGTGCTTGTAGTGTTCTGCTATGTAAGTGTGTATGTGTAGTACTATGTTGTAGACACACTAGATTTGTTCGTCTATTAAAGTACAAAGTGAGTTGGACTTCAAGGCGATCCTTGCCTTTACTCCACGTTTTTCAGTTGGTGATAGTTTCCAAATATTATTTGCTCTGCTATTATATACTATTTCTGTATTTCCTCAATAGCATCTCCACAGTTAGATTATATCTACCTAGGTCACGTTTTATCGAACATTACCGCTCAGTTTGGCCTAGATTCTGTTTGTTTTTGCCCTTTTGTGCTGTTTTGCATCCATTTGCCCTTGAAGTTATATCTTTTTAAAGTTATCACAAACATTATGCTCACCTTGAAGTTATATCTTTTCAAAGTTGTCAACATTAGAATGTCTTTGAGGTGTTACTGTCACAAAAACTCATGTGCTAGTGTACTGTTTGCAATATGTGCGACACTTGTCATCAGGTTTAATTTTATTTCCGATCTGAACTGAAATCCTTTAAGACAGCTGCAATCCACATTTCTAGAGTAAAACTTACTGATGTGTATGATCTTTTTTACGTACTGTTGGCATATTCAATAACTCACTGTACAATCATTCTGGTCTGTTGGAATGCCTATTCTCAAGTTTCTTACAAATAGAACTCAATACTTTTATTTACTTTTCTGCAGGTTCGTAAGCGCCATACACCTCTTTTGAAGGTCCGTTTTTCTCCCTTCATAACCATTTCACTGCAGTAACACATTTGTATAATTTTCCAAGTTTGACTTTGCATTCCTCTTGCAATGCTTGTCTTGCAGCTCTATGATATTGTTAACAGTTCACACATAGTTGTATATTTTATGAAGTGCATTTCAAAAGTTTGCATGATGTAATATCTCCCAGTTCAATACTAATCCTTACAACTATGCTTTCTGATTTCTGAAACATTTCATATTCTGAATGTAATGGATCGTAGGAGTAGCTGATAGCTTGATATTAAAAATACTGGTAAGAGTAGACTTTGCAATAAAAGAGCACAATCTATAAAATAGTAATACTACTTCCAGTGGCGGAGCTAGAATTTTCATTATGGGTGTTCAAAATTTTTAATATGACACCAAAGATTGTTAAAAGAGTGAGCAATCCTGTCCAAGTTGCACCGAACCAAAGCAAAAGTATCAAAGAACCTTATCTGAATATCTAAACTGAAACATTTGTGACCTAGCAAATGATATTTACACCAAATTTCTCTCAGTTCTCTTCACTACTAATGTTTATATGTATTGCACCTTAAGAAACATTGATTATGTGCCCAAATCCATGGGTGTTCAACTGAACACCCATGAATAATGCTGGCTCCGCCCCTACTTCGAAGAAAATGTGATGCCCTGTTTGATCCTGCTATCTTGTCAGAAAACAGTTATCTATTCTGCAAATCCTGACCGGTTCAAATGTGTGTCCGGCTTCAGTAACTATGCTCAGCGTTAGCAAGTAGAAATAACTGAATTTCAAAGCTCAGCCGATTAGATGGGTTAAACATGCATTGGTTGGACTGTGTGAGCAGTCAATTGATGAGAATTTAGTTACTTTTGTTCATTGGTGTTTTGATTACAACTACCTTGTGCGGCCCCTTCTAGAAAGACACATGAACCTAGTAAGGAGTTGGTGGTGTGGCCTGGTAGTGGAGCATAGTGATGCCGGTTAAACTGGAGATGATTGGAATTTGGGACTAAATAGGGGCTGCATTGGCTTGGGAGAGGAGAGGGACTGACTATCCCGAAGAACGGTGAGCATTGGCATGTAGAAGGGAGGAAAGAAGCTAAATGATCGACTGGAAGGTGATGGGGGCGCCCACTTGGAATGGGTAGAGCATGATGGTAGCACTTGACTTGTTTCTTCTCTTTCACATTTTGCATGCTGGCTGCGTATGAACCCTTTTAAGAGTAGTTCGAGGCCTTCAAAGTTTGTTAGAATTAGGAAGTCAGAGGTCATAGAAAAGCCAAATTTCGCATCAGCGTTGGAGGTACATTGAACGTTTGTGAATACTGAATAATTGGCAGAGCTCTACCATCCTCATGGACCCTTTTAAGCCCTATCTTTTGTTAGCAGGATATGGATAAGGATAAGCTTGTGACTGCTAGCTGCCATACAGAGTTGAATTTATGCGTCTGTTGATGCAATGTGACCTCTGTTTTGGCAGTTTTTCACGGTGCATGCATTATTTAAATATATCACGCTAAGTATTAGCCTTGTAGCTTGTTATTATACCTTACCGGCTATGTTGCTTAAGTACAGGTATTAAAATGGTCGTTCTATTATGAATGGCTTCAATTGACATGCAGTGAATGAATTTTTCACTACAACACAAATTTGACTGATACTCTACAACGTGGTTTGCATCTGTGGATATGCATCGATAACAGTACATGTTTAAAGTAACCGTAATGCTGTACATTAGGATCTAGTAATAATTCTTCAACCTAGGCTGGTTTTCTCTTTCACTTTGTGGATAGAAAAAACTAGAAGATTCTGCCTTTTGAGTCCTCCTCGTAGATGCTTTCCGTTTTGTTATTTCTGTCCTGCTCTGGTGCCGCTCGTCTAATCCAATAATTTGATGGAACGTGCATGGCATTTGTTCGTAGTGACCGTACTTGTACAGGTCCAATCAGGTGATGGAACTGGCTAATTACCAGTAGTCTTTACATGACTGGACTTTCGGTACGGCTGCGAAGAGCCGGACTTATCGCAGTCCTGGAAACTGCTGCTAGTTTAAGTTACTCGTACCTGGGACAATTTCAAAGCAGTCAGTCTGAAATCTGATAACTTGAATCAAAGTAGGAGTAGATTGGTATTGCGATCTGCTTCATTTTCTTTAAAAAAAACTATGGCATTGATTTCTCAGGTGATATTTTGCATTACTATTGTGGTAACGTATTGGCTTGTTTGTGATTTAACCGGATTTTGTTTCGACCATGCAGCCTAAGGCTTACGCCGAAAATTTCAAGTGGAGAGGTCCCCCGAAGACGGAGAAGACGGAGAAAGCATGAGCTCTTGCCTGAGGCGACGCTCAGAATATGTTGTTTTCCTCTGCTGCTTTTGCTTCCATTGGTGTCCCTTGTGAAAGCATGATCTAGAAGCATGTCTCCGTGAAACTTTTAATAAGCATGAGCTGCAATCAAACAAAATCCATGTACTCCAAAAGTGTTTGTTGTATTTTTATCCTGTGTCGTTGGTACATGAAAGAAGATATATAATATCATTTCTCTGTTAAATGATTTTCAATCGAACCAGTTTACAAGCATGTCATGCTGATGTCTACATGCTTCCGCACGGTTATACGTAAGCACCGACACACAGAACTAATCGTTGCATGCTCGTGCAACTGTCGTTATCAAATTAAGAACAGTTTAAAAAAAGAAATCAAATACCGTACTTCAGATTAACGCGGGCAGTTCCACAAAAGTACAGATTATATTATCCCTTGCATTTCTCCAGTCAACATCATATGTACTTGAGATTTTCAGAGGTCGGTCTACATTTTATGGACCTTCGCAAAAGAGGAAGCTGATCTAGTTTTACATGCAGCTTAGACTAGACTATGCACTTGCTTACGCACGCCGCGGTCTGTGGCCTGCACAGGATGGAGGAAGGATACGGCGCAAACTTTCTACTAGCTCTCGGCGCTCGTCTCGCGGGAGCGGCTGCTGACGGACGCATCCGCGTCGGACGTGCGAAACCTCCAGGTGTAGAGGTAGTCCCTGGACTCGCACTGCAGCCGGCTGACGTCGCACGGCGCGGAGACGGAGACGCACTTGCCGTCGCGCTCCCACTCGATCCTCGCTGTGCATGCGAAGAATCCGTGCGAGTCCGGGAGGGACGACGCCTGGTCGGGATCGACGGCCACCGCCAGCACCACCTCGCCGCTGATCCGCCTCGACGCCGCGGCCACGGCGCGGAGCCACGGACACTCCGGCTGCCCCACCATCTCCTTGTACGCGTCGTTCACGAGGCGCACGCGGTTGCTCGAGTCCGAGACCACCGCCGGGAGCGCGTCGGCCTCCAGCTCCGCCTCCACCTCGGCCGCCGTCTTCGAGACCACGGCGGCGGCGGCGTCGGCGTCGGTGGCGCGGAGGTGGATGGACTCGACGCGTATGGTCGAGCCCACGGGCCGCACCGCCCGTGGCGAGATGACCTTGGGCTCCAGCAGCTTCCGCAGCAGGTCGCGCTCCACGGGCACGTCCCTCACCTCCTCCTCCGCCACGTCGTCGGAAATCGCGGCCGCCGGCGGGCGCGGCGCGATGGGGACGCATGCACCACCGCCTGCCGGGACGGCCACGGACTCGTGCGCCCTCGTCGGCGCCGTGGCCACAGCTTCCGTGGCCGCGGCGCACCGGAGAGGCGGGTACGTCGCCGCCGCCCTCTTCCGCTTGGCCGCCGGCGACGTCGTCGGGGACGCCGCCGGCGCGAGGCTCGGGCGGCCGCGCTTCCGGGCCCGGCACGGCCGGCTCTGCAGCTGGCACAGCACGCGGTTGGTGGCCACCGCCACGCCCTCGGCCACCGCCTGCGCCGGCGACACCGCCAGCGCCGGCTTGGGCGCGATGGGCCTGAACCGCGCCAGGATCTCGTTGGCCTTGACGGCCATGTCCGCCGGCTGCACCATGGCCATGGCGAAGCTGCTGGCTGCTGGGGGACAGTGGACTCGCTCGCTCGATCGATGGATCACACTCGAGTGCGACGCACCGGAAGCCAGGCACGGCGTTGGGGAGGGCCTACCCGGGGGCCGTGCGGCTTAAGAAGGCGGGGACGGCCAATCGGACGCGCGCAGAGGGAGGGGGCACGTGGGAGCGCGGGGCGGGGTACGTGGGCGACGCGCGGGGACGCGGCCGACACGTAGGCGGAGCCGAGTCGCGGCGCGCGCTTTGGAGGAGAGCCAGCGCCTTTGGGTTGGGTGGGTTGGGTTCCAGTGGGAGAGCAGAGGCGTCTGTGACGGGGTGAGTGAGGCCTTGCATGCGAGTCGCTTGGCCGCTTCGGCTCCCCTCCTCCTCCCCTCGCGTTGGCCATGCCGCGCTGCCTCGGGCGCCTCGTCCCCCGTGGCGCTTTCCGCCGGTTGGGCCGCGGTCACTGGATCACTCTGGCTGCAGCGCCATTGATGGGGCGCGTGGCCGCGTCGGCGTTGCGACGTCTCATTGGCACACACTGCGGCGTCGCCCGCCCACCAACCAGCAACGTATGCACTGCTACCACTCCAGTCCAGTAATAAGCGCTTTATCCTTGGAAGAACCTCCTTTTCGGTGTGCAGATATCTGCATGCTTGAACCTGATCAAGATCTAGCTGAGTTTTTTTTTAGAATCTAGTTGATATCTGAATCAAAACAGGTTTTGAACTTCATTGTATGCAATCATCCATTTGTTAGCTAGAGATGCAATCCATCCATCTGTTAATTAGCAGGAGTATGCAATCCTTGCCTACCAGAACCAAACCAACGCAGACCGCTTAACATTGCGCACATGCTCATACACCTAAAAATCGAAGAAATACATGCATGACGAGTGACGACCATCTAGCTACAACGACGACAAATGCTTAGCTCGACGAATTTGAAAGTTTGTGACACGCAGGCTTGAGCACGTACGTGGCGCTCGGCAAGGCGAGGTCGGGACACGCTTTGCATACGTCGCCGGATGCATGCATCTTCCGCGCCCGGCCTCTAGCCACCCATCGCTCAAGTTTACCGTTTCCTCGGGAGGTGCGAGAACGAAGCTATCCAGATTAAGCTCAAGTTCAAATCTACACAAGCCAATACCGAGATGGCGCAGTAACTACGTCTACAGTGCTTTCATGCTTTGTCGTTCATTCAAGATGAGCTGGTTTCACGTTCGCGCGCGGACACGTAAGGCCGGTGCGTCCACGTACACGACACGGCACACGTGGAACATGCATGCGGCATGTCCTACTGGAACCCAACCCAACCACGGGCGCCCAAGCTTGGCAGCCAGCCAGCCGGAGCCGGCCGGGGCGCGTCCTCGCCTCTCTCTCTCCTGTTCCCACACGAGAACCGAGCGCTTTCGGATGCTACCGGCGCGCGGGGGACTGACTGATTGTTTAATCGTTTTGTGCTGCATGCGCGGCATGTGCTGTGCGCCGTGGCGGCCGCGCAGGGAGGCGGCACGACGAGTGGCGGCGCCGGGATTGGCCGGTCGCGGGCTCGGGCGCGCGTGGTCGACGCATGCATGGCGCGCGCGGGGGCTCCCCCACGCCCGGCGAGTGGCGGGTCAGGTAGGGCGCGGGGCGCGCGTCGCGAGGCAGCGTCCGATGCGACGACGTCGCAGCGCAGGCGGCCGGGGAAGGAGGATGCAATGCATGCGTATAGCTAGGGAGCGTGATCCGGGCGCGGCTGCTGTGGCCTGTGGGCTGCCTGCGCGCGCTGCGCTACAGCTGTTGGCGAGTAGGCGAACTGCTACAGTTAATGCGGACCTTGCCGCTGCAGTTCTTCATATTCACAAGCACTGGTGACCGACGCAGTTGATAACGTTGTTTTCCTTTCGGAACGACGTGCATGCTTTGTGTAGTAGTAAATGTGGGCATGGGTCTTTTTCAGTTGCAAAGTGAAAGGAGATTTTTCTAGTTGTGACCAACGTTTGCAAAACCGGAATCCGCAAATCGGACCGATACCGGTTTTTCTAGTTTTCGGTCCAGTTTGCACCGGTTTTGCAAACCTTGGTTGTGACTTGCGTGAACTGTCTGCTTAATTGCTGCGCCACCGTTCGACAGTGAATACATTCTGCTTTGCTTCGATCAATTTGAATTCTCTTTTTCAAAAATTTAGGCAAATTTTGTGTTACTTATTTTACTAAATCGATTTGCGTTACAAAGGTCAGTGGTTTGGGGGCCCTAAAAGAACAAGGAAAAAGTCCATTTGACTCCCCTGAACTCTTGTCGGAGTTCGAATTCCCCCCCTGAACTCGTAAACCGGACATATTACCTCCCTCAGACTATCTGCACCGGGGTACGCTACCGCTGCCTCTAGGTCGCTTTAGCGTAAAAAAGAGCTGCAGCGGGGGACGCTAAAGCGACCTGGAGGGTAGCGGTCGCTCCCGTGAACGCCAAACCTGGCGGGATAGCGAGGTCCCGCTACCCATCGGCGCGGGCCCACCTCAGACGCAGAAACGGAGCGCCCCAACCACCTCGGACGCAGCTACCTCGATGCAAATCGCTCTCCGATGCCGGCGTCCGACGAGCTCGAAGTGGCAGGCAGGAGCAGCAGGTCGCCTCCCCCACGCCCGCGGAGCAGCAGGCCCCGTCTCCGCCACCACCTCCGTCTCCACCCGCGGAGAGCGAGCGAGCGAGCGCCCGTCACTGGATCAAGCTGTGGCGGGAGGCGCGCAAGCTGGAGGGCCACCTCGACGTCAACCTCTCCTCCTCGCGTTCCTCTTCACGGCGCCCTACGCGCGCGGCGTCGACGCCGGCACCGCCTCGCTGCCCTCCTTCTCCGCTGACGAGCAGGGGCCCCTTGGCGTGGCCGCGCGCTCGCCGCGTCCGCGCGTGCTAAGGCCTCGCGCTCGCCGCGTGCCGAGGCCGCGCGCTCGCCACGTCCTCGCCGCTGCGGGGGCGCTTGGAGCGCGTCTCAGAGAAGGAGGGCACAGAGCGGCGCGGCGGGTCCATGGGACGGGAGCTGAGAGGCTTGTTGGCGGCCGCATCGGCGCGGGACGAGCGCGGGGGCGTGAGCGGGAGCGGCGAGCGCGGCTTGGGGCGAGCGCGCGGGCCTTGGCGACGGTGGAAGAGCGCGCGGGCCTCGGCGACGCGGCCGCGGGCGCAGAAGGCGCGGAGCAGCGCGTTGAGCTTGGCGGTAGAGGGAGAGCGCGGGGAGCGGCGGCGAGTGCGAGAGGAGGAGATGGGAGAGCGGGCCGCGAGGGGAGGGAGGGGGAAGGGCCGGCGGCGCCGACGCGCGAGACGGAGAGACCGAGAGAGACGGAGAGTGTTCTAGATAGGAGAGGAGGCGCGCGGGTTGAATAAAATATAGTTTAGTTGGTATAGAGGATGAAATATAGAGGTTGACGGGTGCGGGAAAGGTTGATATAGAGATGAAAATCTTGCTGACTATGATAGAATATTCCTTTTAGAGGTTAAAAATAGAGGTTCATCAGTGCAGATAGTCTCAACTATCCATACCAGATACTTTTGCCCCTCCGCTAGTTTGGACCCTGGTTTTGGCCGAGCTGGGCCCACCCGCACTGAGTCGGCGCTGGAATAAAAAGAAGCAGTTCATCCCGAGCTACCCATGGTTCTTCAACATTTTTCCCCCAACTGAAAACCATAGCTCCCGTTTTTTTTTTTTTTTTTAAAAAATAACAGAACAAGTAATATGCAGGAGACCAACTGAAGATAAATACCCAAAGCCTGATTGGCTCAACCGTGAATCCAAAGTCTCGCATTGCATGACTGTTAACAAACTGCATAAATAGGCCACACGTTTGGCTCTAAATTACAGTAGACAAAACACAGACAAGGGGCCACAAGTTTGGCATGACACGACAGTACATCATTGACAAATATTACAGGCGAGACATCACAGTTTTGCAGACTCCCATGGAGGAAGAAAAAGAACTGGAGCAGGCACTGTTTTCTTATTTTCTCTGCCCTTCCTAGCTGGTTCATGTGCCGACCCAATAGCTCCAGTTGCCACCTTTGTTGTGCCACTTGTTTTTAAAAGCTTGTTAGACTTTTTAGTGCCCTATAAGCAGAGAGTTCGTTTAGCATAGCACCCATTAAGTAATATAACAAAAAAGAAAGTCAAGTTAATTGGAAATATTTGACTTGTATGATCTGAAATCTGTAGAGAATGTTGGTTTGCAGATGTAGATGTGCAGCTCTGTTGTGAGTTTGCCACCATTACCATTGCATTTGGAGCATCAGCATTGGAAGAAGTTGGACCCCCATTTCTCTTCTCACAAGTTGATTTGTTGTGACCAATACAGTTGCATCTCTTGCACCTGATTATTGTTCCCACCCTAGACATTTTTGTGGCTTTTGGTGGTTCATTTGGCTCCCTTTTCCGCTCTTTTCTTGGCCTTCCTGGCATCCTAACATACCCCGGAGTTTTTAGTGGTTCTTTATCAGATACAGGCTAGCCATTCATGCCCTCCACCGGTTGTAGGCAGTGTGCATAAGTGTTTCTGAAATCTTGTACAGAGTAACAGTTTGCAATGTAGTCTTCTAGAGTATTGGTCTTGAAATAAATGCATGATATTGCATGGGGGCATGGCAATCCGGAGAGTTGCCAATATCTGCAAGAACACTCCCTTTTATCCAAGTTCACAGTGAACCTGTTATCATGGTGCTTTACTTCAAACTGAGCCGACCCATTAGAAATTGCATGACAATATCTAGATTCCGTGATGTATACATTCAACTTTTTTAATATATTGGGGCAGATCCTTGTTATCCATCTAGCAGTCTTACTTCTATTTTCTTGTATCCTTACCATTACTTTCCTTCTAATGGTCTCAAGCATAGTAATGATTGGGAAAAACCTAGCTTCAATTATCCATTTGTTGAATGACTCACACATGTTGTTGTTCACCGAGTCACAATTAGAGCCTAACCTGAACCAAGCTCGGCTCCAATGTTGAGGATGAGTGTTCAGTATAGCTTGTGCTACATCATGAGTTTCTCGAGCCAATTTTGCTCTAGCCAAGTTAAACAACATTAGGTTAGGTGCCTTTGCACACTTCCAGAATTTTTTCTACCACTCCTTGTTTCTAAAGTGCTTTTTCCAATTTGCATATATGTGCCTAGCACAGTTTCTATGTTCTGCTTGAGGAGCCCATTTCTCTACAGCAGCTAGAAGGCCCTTTTGCTGGTCTGATATAAAGACCATCCTCTCCCATCACCCACACCAAGATCCTTAAAAAGCAGGTCACAGAACCAATCCCATGAGTCATTTGTCTCCATATCCACCACTGCCCATGCAATTGGGTACATTTGGTGTTGGCATCCCTTCCTATTGCACATAACAGCTCACCATTAGTCGCTCCTTTGAAGAAACATCCATCAAGACCTACTACTCTCCTACAACCAGCAAGGACTTTGCCCTTATCCTATCTGGATCATCCTTGACAAATACAATAACCCTCCTCTCTGCCAGTGCATACTTGATAATAGCCTTCTTGAATTGACGCTTGCCATTAAACCTCATTCCCAAAGAAAATTTAGGAACTGCATTCTTTTTGGATTTGAACCTGGGGTACTTGCTGTCCCTTTTGGTCACATGACCATCATCTTCAGGCTCTTCTAATGACTCTTCATCATCACTAGTGCCGTCATATGGTGTTTCATTACCATCATCTTCAACATTGACTTGCCGCGAACCAGCCTGTGACCCTACGAGAAACACATCATCTAAATTAGCAGCTTCACCATTCCTCAACTACTTCTTAAATTCTTTGAATTTTTTATGTATTTGTGTTGCCTCCTCATCGTCCTCTGAAGAGTAGGAATCACCAGGCAAGTAATCACTATGTTTCCTTCTCTGTCTGTTCTGATTCTTCTCGTGTAGCATGGACTGTTCCTCTCTCTGTCCTTTTCTCAGTATCTGATAGCATAACAACTGGTTCCTCAACATATATGTCAGCAAACCCCCCTTCAACAATGCAATCCGACATGCAGAGACACACATTGTCATCCACTAATGTGCCCAGTCCAGTCGAGAGTTCTTTCCCTGGGAACAACCAATGCAACAAGGTGCCATCCGGAACTTTGCAATGGTCACGCAAATGTCCAACAATCTCAGGTAATGAAACCTTATCTCGCTCAATATATGACAGTGCTTCCCTTCCTCCACAGTACTGCATTTGCTTCCCACCATTCTGGAACTTCCCGTCGTAGTGAAATCTCACCACTAGCATGCCCAGAACATCCATATTACTGCTCGTCAATCCTACATGCAAATCGAAACAACCAATCACTTTCAGGCTCAATAAACAATTGCACTACCACATCCCAATCCTAATAAGCCTAGATCTGTGTACTCAGATGCCTCCATTAAAAAATTGCGGCCACTAGGAATAAACAATGCGCGGGAGGAACCGCGTCTAGTTGACTCAGCGCGGGTGGGCCCAGCTAGGCCAAAACCAGGCTCCAAACTAGCGGGAGGGGCAAAAGTATCTGGTATGGATAGATGAGGGAGAAAATGTATCCGGTTTACGAGTTCAGGGGGGAAACTCATACTCCGACAAGAGTTCAGGGGTCAAATAGACTTTTTCCAAAGAACAATGAGAATTGGGTCCAACAGAGTAAAGGCCCAATTTTACTTCGGCCACTTAAACTGGGCCTAATATGGCTCGGTCAAAAGGCCCAAACTGAGAGTCAGCGACTACGCGCCATTCCGTGCTTCCCAAAACAACGGCCTAGTCGCCGCTCCAGACCACACCCCACCTACACCCGCCCTGGTCCAAACCGATCCTTAGGTCGAAGCTTCCACAATCGACATGTCCACGTCGGCCGCCGCCGCGCGCCTCGCCGGCGAGGTCTCACGGCCCACGACACCTGCGGCCGCGTCTAGTCGGTTCCCCTCCGGGAGCCTGCTGCGGCTAACACCAACACGCCGCCGGCGGGGGCTTGGCATCCGGTGCTGCGCGGCTAAGAATCCCGGTGGCGGCGGCGGATTGGCCGCAGGGGAGGAGTTCGTCGGGTTCTTCCGTGAAGCCTGGCCGTATATCCGGGGCCACCAAGGGAGCACCTTCGTAGTCGTCATCTCCAGCGAGGTCGTGTCCGGGCCACACTTGGACGGCATTCTGCAGGTATTGGGATTTGGAACGACTGCTTGTGCTGTTGGGTTTTGCGTATTTTGCGTTCACTTGATGACTTGTTCATAGGAAGCTGCATTTGACCTCTTGCTGGCTCCTCGGATGGAACCGCTATAACTTTTAGCATATGCCCATTTTAGTTTATATTTTTCTGAACAAGCACCATTGTCAACAAGCACCATGGTCCATCTTACTTGAAACAAGGTCAATAGCTTTTGAATCTAAGAGAAGTTATCTATTCAGTGCCATATTTTGTTGAATGGATTAGGCCATTTGGTGTTTAGACCTTGAAATTGGGATGACAATCGAGAAACACAATGAAGTTGAACAGTAACGATGTGTCAATGTTTGCTTCGTAGGTAGGTAAATCAAAAGTCTCCAGGACTCGTGAATATTTGTTAACATCTATTTTCATTTTATTAAAATGCATACTAGTGGTTTTCTTACTCTGATGCTTAAGTTGTTAGGGTTTCTCCATGGATATTTAGATTCTTATCATCGAAATTCATTGTTAATATGGATCCCTAATTACATTTTATTTTCCTTGATATGCAGGATATATCACTTCTGCATGGTCTGGGAATAAAATTCGTTCTTGTTCCAGGAACACATGTTCAAATTGACAAGCTATTGTCAGAAAGAGGTCAGTTCTATGTAAAAATCATGTTGGGCATCTTCACAATTCATTCGTAGGCCAGCATACTTATTTGCACATGCCCATGCTGGTAAAAGTGGCTATGCCAGTGAGAAGTTCGGATTTTGAGTCTTAACCCTTATGTTAAAAAAAAACTCGACCTGGTCTTAACACTTATATCAACTAGACTTTACAGGAGGGCTATTCAGCATACACTCTAAAACTGTTATAAGAAATCATAACCATCACTTCAAATCATATGGCTTTACTGCTATAACTCAGCATCAGCACTATGAATTCTTGTTACTACCTCCGTATTTTTATTGATATAGCTGATTAGTACAACTTTGCTCTAGCCAGCGACATCAATAATATGGAGATAGTAGGGATTTGGTTCTATTTAGGAAGTACGCCTCTGAGCTCACCATTGACTTCTCCACTTCACCAATAAAGCTCCCAGGAAACTATCCTTTATGATTTTGTGGACTATCTTGGCCATAATAGTGAGCTCTGTGACTAGAATTTGGTGAACAGTCAGTCGTTTCTGGTGATATCCAGACTGATTCGTTTTTGTATTCTTTCGCTGTTTGTATCTTTTGCTAACCATGGTTGTTGTTGTTTTACTGGAACCATGTTTTTAGTATTTTTCTCGTGATTTTGCATCTACTCAGTTTATGATGTTTCCTGTAGGAAGGAAGGCCAAATATGTTGGCCAGTACCGAGTTACTGACTCTGATTCATTAGAGGCTGCGATGGAGGCAGCTGGAAGAATACGGTTGACAATAGAGGCAAAGCTTTCTCCTGGCCCTCCAATGTTGAATCTCTGTAGACATGGTGTTATTGGGCGTTGGCATGGTCTTGTGGATAATGTTGCAAGTGGCAACTTCCTTGGTGCTAAGGTGAGTAAGTATAATTATCTGAGCTTTCCCATATCTAGTTTTCATTTGTTTATTGTAGAAATTTGGTACAGTATATCCTTTGTGCAACTTTATGCCTGTAAATAGCTGTTCACATGAAAAAAATCAGTATAAAGATGTATGCTGGTCTGCTGGAAATATTTAGTTAAAATTGGTTATACGTTTGATCTTATATAATGATAGACTTTTCATTGATAATTACTCTGGAGCACTTCAAGTGGTAGAATTATAAAAGGGAAAAAGGAACCTTGCAAAAGGAGATGTCAAGTTCCTTGTGTTATGTTTAACTAGCATATTCACTTAACCAGTCACTTATTTACTGAGCTTTTCTGTTAAAGTTTGCAAATTAAGAAAAGCACCTGGTTGAAAGTGAAAATCAAGAATGAACAGTATTACAATACTCTTCTTTTATCTAACTCATTTTTGTCCCCACGGAACAAAGGTTATCAATATTTGTCCCCAAGAAGTCAAGGTGGGTTACTAGGATTACATTTGAAATTATACATCTGACCGTTATCTGATTATTTGCACTGTTTTGCTTCATTGTATGCTTTATTAAGTTATGGATGCATTCAGACAGATATTTTAGCGCTGGTGAGTTTTGGATGGAATACAATGTTTACATGATCATGCACTATTAGCCATTGCCTGCTAACAGTAATACCATGTTTGAGACACTCTAAACTTTAAGCATAGCCCTTCTAGATTGTATAAATTTTATGCTACCGAAGTCATGCTGTTCTAACTTCCTAGTGGAGACTTAACTTTCGCTATTACAGGAATACACTTACTAGCATTTGGAAGTTCTATTACTGGTGGGCATTTTATAGCATTTAGGTGAACTGGAACTACTTGCTCCATTACACAAAAGTCCTAGAACATAGAGAGCTCTAGGATTGACAGTAATAGCCATGACTGGGAGCAAATGGTCCACAATTTCTTTAGAGTAAAATACTAAAAATATAAGAATGGGAACACAGTAATAGCTTGGAACTGGAACACCTCGTTCTCATTTTTGTACCTTTTCTGTCCATCATAAGTTTGGTGTACATTAGTTGGCTCAGGGTCCGGCAGCAATGAATTTATGTGGCATTGACATTCGGTAGAGAAATAAAATGAGTGGTTTATGGCATTGACCTTTGGCACAAACTTTAGTTTTGTTCATTTCCTCGCTTTGTTTTGTTGTTTCTTAATTCGGCTAACCATTATTTGCTTGCAGGGCCTTTGTGTATCTTCCTGTAATACTGACTTTGTGTAACAATCTTACTTTTGCAGAGAAGAGGAGTAGTTAATGGTATTGATTACGGATTCACGGGTGAAGTAAAAAAAATAGATGTTTCACGGATAAGAGAAAGGCTTGATAGTGATAGCATTGTTGTGGTGAGCAATATGGGATACTCGAGCTCAGGGGAAGTGTTAAATTGCAAGTATGTTATTTTATTCATCCTTGCTTATTTCCATGTTTACCACCATATGTGCACATTATTATTATGTTATTCTTCTAATTTGTGCATGAACATGATACAAATAATCTGTGGAAATGTCCTACCTTAGCTAGTCCCGATGGGTTGTTTCATTTTATTGTTTCCAAGGATGCCACATAAGGAAAATAATTATTTGATGGTTGAAATAGCACATACAATGCATTGCTTCATTTTTGTTGTTTCCAATGAGTACATGCAAAAGACAAGCTATATTGGAAATGGTGTACACATGGTTTCATCTAGATGAGAAATCCTTCGTCTCTCTCCTCATTAATTCCTTGCCACATCATAGAAAATGTTGACATGGCGCGCTATTTAATGGAAATGAAAATCTGATTGGGATTAGCATAAGGTTACTCCCAATGGGAGTTTCATTTTCAATAAACGAGGTGCCACATAGACATTTTCTATGACATGTCAATAGAGTTATGAAGAGAGAGGCAATGGGTTTCATACTTTCATCTAGATGAAACCATGTCTACACTGTTTTCAACACAGTTTGCCTCTTGCATGTACTTCTTGGAAACAGTGAAAATGAAACAATGCCATATCTACACTGTTTTCAACATAGTTTGTCTCTTGCATGCACTTCTTGAAAAAAAAAATGCATTGTATAAGCTATTTCAAATGCATTGTATAAGGTATTTCAGTCATCAAAATAAATTCCTTCTTGCTTACGTGGCACTCTTGGAAACAACAAAACGAAATCTTCCATTTGGAGTGGCCTTGGCACTCCTGGCAGTTACAGCAGTACATACTTATTTTTATATTAAGCAATTAGCATGCTAAACAAGTTTATTTTGCCTTGTCTGGAAACATTCAGCACTTACGAGGTAGCTACCGCATGTGCTTTAGCCATTGAGGCGGATAAACTTATCTGCATCGTAGATGGTCAGATATTCGATGAGCATGGACGAGTCATTCATTTCATGTCTATTGGGGAAGCTGACATGCTGATCAGAAAGCGTGCTGCCCAAAGTGATATTGCTGCAAATTATGTCAAGGTTGTGGATGAGGAGGGTATTAATCCTTTGCACAAGGAGGTTCATGAACCATCGTTGAGAGACAGATCTCATGTCAACGGATATGCTGCTTCTTTTCAAAATGGTTTGGGTTTTAACAATGGAAATGGTATTTATTCTGCTGAGCAAGGGTTTGCTATTGGTGGTGAAGAGCGGTTAAGCAGATCAAATGGCTATCTTTCTGAGTTGGCTGCAGCAGCGTATGTATGCCATGTAAGTGTTTCACCTTTCACATTACATTTTTTATTCAAGACTTCTTTATATTGGCTATATGAAAAGAGAAAAAAAAAATACACAGTTGCATTGTCCCATCTGGCATGGAGTGCTTTCAGGTCCTTTGCTTTTACCACAAAAGCAAACTACAATCCTTCAATGAGCAATCACTCTGTATTATTTGTGCCTGTCTAATTGGAAACTTACATGACAAACTATATATTTCTTAGGCTTGACTATCCTTTTGTTTCTACTAAATGCCAGGGTGGTGTTCAAAGAGTTCATATCATAGATGGGACTGTTGATGGATCGCTGCTTTTAGAATTGTTTACAAGGGATGGTGCAGGAACTATGATAGCTAGGTTGCCACTCTTATTTACTAATATTTGCTCAAAATTATTGCTTTAATGCCCATGCCAATACTTCTATGCTTGCTTTACCTGTTCATCAACCTAGCTGCACCACTAGGCATATATATTGTGCTTTTAGTTATCCTCGCATATAAGAAATGATTTGTCTTCAGTAACTGCTCAAAATGACCTTTTTTGGCTACCATATGGTTTCAGGGATGTTTATGAAGGAACAAGGATGGCTACAGAAGAAGATCTTCCTGGCATAAGAAAAATTATTAAGCCACTAGAAGATTCTGGTGTTTTGGTTCGGAGAACAGATAAAGAGGTGTGCTACTTGCTAAAATATTTTTTCATTATTATATTCTTCTATATCGAGCCCTTGAGCTATGCTTTAGTTTCTCATCATGCCTACTGCTACTTAAATGGATCTTTCATTCTGTTCTCTTCAGCTTCTTGAAGCGTTGCAGTCATTCTACGTTGTTGAAAGAGATGGTTCAATCATCGCATGTGCTGCTTTGTTTCCATTTCACGAGGAAAAATCTGGAGAAGTTGCTGCAATTGCTGTATCTGAAGAATGCCGAGGCAGAGGTCAAGGGGACAAGTTGCTTGGTATGTTCACTGCTCAGGGGATAAACAAAATCCGTTCTCTCTTGATTGGTCATGGTAACCCCGTCCAAAGTCACCACAACCATTCCATTAAAACACACACATAAATGTTCCTGTGCCCACTTTCTCACATACATACACAATCCATGGGAAAGGAAGAGAGAACAATCCACCTACCAAGAAAGTGGATCAAGAGGGACTTTCTGCTCTATTCTTCATTACTTCTTTTTCTATTTCTCTGCTTTGTGGTCAGCATGCCCTCTTTTTCATGCTATTTAAGGTTTTGTTGTGGCATTTATACTCGAATAGGCTACACTTGCTACCTACTATTTACTCATGGTTCTGGTTATACTTCAGATTACGTTGAGAAGATGGCCTTATCCCTTGGACTTGAAAAGTTATTCTTGCTTACTACACGGACAGCGGACTGGTATTTACCTTATTCTTCTTTTAGCTCAGTGTACTGGTTATTGATGACTAAACTATAGTTCTGTTCTCTGCTTCCCTATTTTGTTTTGAATTACCATGCGTTCTGTTCGTATATGGGCATTGATTTCTAACTTTAGCAGTGCATGATGAGTTTATCAATGTAGCATGGACTGAGTGTAATCTCTAGTTTGGTCCGCTGTGTACCTATTCTTTAATCCACTTGAAATATCCTTTTTACGTTATTTTAGAAATTCTACTTGAGCATCTGGAATGCTGCTTTCGCATGGCTTTTTTAGGACCTGTTGAAATTACTGATTATTGAAGTACAACCATCACATGGGAATACAGTACTCTTCTCCTAACATGTTATTGGAGCTTTGATATAGTAGCAGTGCTTTGATTTTCGGCATCTGTGTGCTGCCAAATTGTGCTTATTTTTGAAATGTCGCAGGTTTGTTCGGCGGGGCTTTTCAGAATGCTCAATTGCATCTATTCCCGAGGAGAGGAGAAAACGTATCAATTTGTCACGTGGATCGAAGTATTATTTAAAGCAGCTCCAGCCAAAGCATGCTGGTGTCACCGCCAACAATTTTGTCGTCAGATGACACAACATCAGCTTCGGTTACATCAATTTTGATCCTTGCCTGAAGATAACAGCTTTTACTAACAGCCTCCATGAGTGACAATTGTGTTGATTCATGAGGCTGTACGAAAAATCATTTCATAACAGAGTTGCAACAGAAAACAAATAGCTGACTGAATTCTATATAAACCTTAGTAACAACCACTGTAACAATATCAAAAAGAGGTAAGCTCTCAGAAGCGGCTAAGTTTGTGGCTTTTCCTCAAAAAACACATGAAACATCGAGTCGATGACAGATCACTCTTCAAAAGAAAGCAATGGGAAATGTGATCTCTTAGCTGGTCACTCATTATGCTTCAAGAATGATAGAGTACATATTTTTGTTTCCTTTTTTCCTTGATAGAGGCTGCAGATTTGTTATCTGCCAGCTAGATTGGCATTTGTATTGATTCCAACCTCCTCTTTAAGCCCAAAGGTTTCCGATAATGATCTTTCTTCTGCTAAGCTCAGGGTCCAGACATTTCGACCTTTCCTGGTACAGGGAGAGGGAGGAAATCTATTCCTGGTGCCGCGTATGAAATGCTGAGGTCAGAGGCAAAGTTTTTCTTTTGGTGAATTCGGGCCCTTTTTTTTTCTTGGATGCCGATAATCACATGGAATGATGGAATGAACATGCTTGGCGAAGTTAGTGCGTTTTGCGTCAGGTTTTGTACTTACGAAATTCCGACGCACATGGACGGAGAAGTACGCAGTTGAAGGCACGGGACGTTTCCGAGCCGGCAAGAAGTTAGACCCGTGGGTGGATTGCCAGACTGCCATGGGTGACGGAAACTATAATTAGGATATTTTGTGGTATGGGAAAATAAATTTGGATTACACCTCACAGTAGAGTTCAAAGCTTAGGTCAGGTGCTAAACTAGCTCAGCCACAACACTAGTTGAAAGTACATTACGTTGGTGAAAGGCAGACATGGGCTGGCTGCTGGTGCCAAACAATCTGAATCCTTGCATGTTTTAGCTTTGTAGGCATTATTCGTGTAGGATTTTGCATCTAAATGTTGAGAGAGGGGCTCACAAGAAACATACCGATCTGGGTTCACAGTATCTTGCACCATTATAGCATTCTGGTAAGAAGTTGCCAGCTGACTGGCGATGAATGCTTGCCTGAGATACACTCCATCGTTCAAAGAAACGTTTTCGAATTGTTGGCTTCGTGCCAAGGTCTTGTCTGAAAAGGAAATGTGCTTTGCTAATGTAAGAAATGCGTGGTCTCGGAGCTTTACATGTGCGATCTGAGTACTTAGCCTGACAGGATGAGGCCGTGATCGTGACTCTCAACTTCTCAAGTCCAGTCTTTGCCTCGAGATATTGGGTGCATATTAGGTGCAAACCAAGCAAATGTTGAAAACTTGAAAACTTTCGATGTCAGCCGTTCGATCTTGCATCTACGATCAGGATTCACACCAGATGTTGCATATGGATTTGGTTATTATGCAGATGCCCCCTTCACTTTCTTTGAGCCTTGGACTTTTGGACTTTCAGCTATACTATTCCTGATCGTAGATGCAAGATCGAACGGCTGACATCGAAAGTTTTTAGGTTTTCAACATTTGCTTGGTTTGCACCTGATATGCACCCCGAGATATTTCCCTCCATAATTCAATTCCTTATATTTCCGCTCGTTCAGCGTGGAGGCGCTGGCATGTGCCGCACTGTGGATAGGTCGGATATGGGTGTGACGTGTGACTGTGCATAGCATCAGTTGTGAAGAAATATTCACCCCAAAACATCGCAAAGCTTAAAGCGCAGGTTCCGCTCAAAACCATGCTTGGATTCGGAACAATGCAGTTTGAACAAAGACGCGACTAACATGTGTTGCGCATCTTCCGCGTCAACGAACAAGATCAGCATACACAACTGTTCCTGTCATCTATCAGGAGGTCAAATAAGAAGGTTCGAATTGTGCCGCCAGTCAGTCAAATTACGGAGAAGCTAGAGACCCGGCGGCTAACGCGCAATAGATATCATATTTCAAAAGCGCACAAACGTGATGCCATGCCACCAAACGTTGAGTAAATGCGAAGAAACCACCAAAAACAGAGACAGAAAAACACCAATTTGCACTCCATAATCTCGGGTTGAATTCCACCAGAAGCATATAGATACAAATACTACCAAGTCTCCTCATCCAATCAACACCGACCAGAGTTCACAACCAAAGAAGAAAATAGGTGATAACGCAGGACAATAAAATGAGGCTACTTAAGTTGCAGTTCTTCCATCAAGTAGTTTCCCTTGCTTGTCTTGCAAACGCCATCGTCTTCCTCAGAAGCAGGCGTCCAAGAGGCAGCAGCAGCAGAGGGCAGCCAGGCTGTTCCACCACAAAAATGAACGATCAGGTAAAGAACCAAAAGATACTACTAGCATATATGCCCATTCCAGAATATGCTTTACAAAAAAAACTTTAACAATCACTTTCATGCGTAGCTTTTATCATGTTGCATTATGCTTCTTCAAAATGCCCAGCCATCCAAAGATAGACATATTCAGGGACATATTCAGATTTCCATTTGTCAAAAATAATGTAAGTAAACCCTGGTGCTAGAGCATCTAGTAGCAAGTACCACCTACACTTATCTCTTTGGTATGAGCGCGTCAACGGAAATATATGTATCCTTCGAATGAAAACTACAATTATCATGGGTGACCTCGCCTGGAAGGTATCTGAAAATACCAGGCTTTCACACCGACAGCTACACCTTGGGATATTTTTCTCCAGCACAACGAAGACCAAAACGCATGTGAGAAGTCCGCAAACAGAATGTGACTGCTAGCTAGTAACATAATTGAATTTCCCAACCGCACGTCTCAGATCGGACGGCCACCGCGAAGGGGAGGCATACGTGTTGACGTTTGCGTGCTGCGACCGACACGTCGCCAGGGGCACGAGGCTGGCGGCTCCCTTTTCCGAGGGCAGCTCACGGGTCGAAGTCACGGCCCCACCGCGGCGGCCAACGTGACCACGAGCGCGACGCCCGGAAAAGCTCGCCGGCGGGCGGATCTGGCCGATGATCCTAACGGAGCTGCTAACTAAACCTCCAATTAAGCCCTAAACATTCGATCTAATCTGGGAAATATCACGCAAACATCCAATCTAGTAGTAGGAAAGTATCAGGAGGCGGCGCTGCACAAATAAGAGCAGAGGAAGATGAGGAGGAACGTACCATCCCTCCATGAAGGAAGGGCCGCTGCTCTGGTGCTGCTGGGGCGGCGGCTGCGCGTACGGCGGCGGGTAGCCCTGCTGTGGGTAGCCCTGAGGCGGGTAGCCCTGCGCCGGCGGTGGGTAGCCGGCCGGCGGGTACCCCTGCGGCGGGTAGCCGTCCTTCCCCGGGTAGCCTGAAAGAAACCAAGATCCAAAGATTCCAGTTCAGCCTCACCAAATCTTCACAAAAAAGGAAACGAACAAACAGAAACAGAAAAGGAAAGGCGAGAGGAGAAGCCGGAGAGACGGAGGAAGGAAGGAAGGAAAGGAGAGACGGGGAGAAGGAGAAGCCGCCGCACCTTGCTGCGGCGGGACGCCGACCGGAGGCTGCTGGTTGTAGTAGCTCATCTTCTTCTTCTCCTTCCTTGCGATCGGAGGCGGAGGAGCAGGGAGGAGGATGCAACAAAGGCAATCGCTGTGCCGGGTTGGGTCGGTCTTGTGGGGTTTGTGCGGGCTGAGAACGGCCGCGGGTCGGTCAGGCAATTTTATAGGAGTGAAGTAGTACTCGGTAGGATAGGAAGGATGAAGGAAAAATGCGCGTGGAGCTGCCTTTTCCTGTTGCTTTCCTTCGTTCGCAACCGCGTCGCGAGCGTCGTGGTCGCGTTCGGCAGCCCTCTTTTAGAGGTTCTAAAATTTAGCTCTAAAGGGAATCTTATTATTTAGGAGTATTAAATAAAGTTTAATGACAAAACCTTTTTACAGATGAGTACATCTTTACGAGACGAATCTAATGAGCCTAATTAATCTATGTTTTGCTACAGTCATGCTACAGTAATGCTACAGTAAATATCGTCTAATCATGGCTTAACTACACTCATTAAATTCGTCTCGTGATTTAGAGGGGGGTTCTGCAGTTAGTTTTGTAATTAAAGTTTATTTAAGACAAGATTCTTTTTGTTTAGACCCCTCTAAATTTTAGAGGGGAAGACGCCGAACGCGCCCCGGCGCGTTTGGGAATTCGCCTCGGGCGCTGCTGACCCCGTGACCCCACCGGAGTTTCCGTTCGGCTGCGCGGCGTTGCCGTTGCGTGCCGGGCGCGGCCACCGGGGTTCGGCATGGCAGAGCAGAAAGCAAACGTGTTTCCTGGGGTGTGTGGACTGGTGGTCACCGGATTTTTGCTTTGTTTCTGTTGGTGATGGTGTTTTGCAAAGCCTGCACCAAAACTTTGGCGAGTAACGAAATCAACCGAGGGACGGAGGGAAACTGCTGAACTGAAAGTTGCATTGACTCGTGGTCATGTGTCTTGTGCGGGTTTTGCGATCGGCCAGAGCTGACTCGATCGTCTTCTGGTGGCTTGATTGTGACCGTTACTCCTAGAGGATCACGCGGTACTGTTAGTTGGACTTTAAAGAAATCCAGGTGATTGATTATTCACGTGGACGTGGACCATATCTCGATGCGAGCACAACTGACGACCAGAGGTTTCGAGTCATCCAAACTCCGAGCACAACTGAGGCAGCTTGTCATGGGGAATATCAAACTTTGGCGCTAAGAAAGAGAGAGAGAGAGAAAAATAAAGGGAGTGTTCGTTTCAGAGGGGTTTAAAATTTAGAGAGGTTTAAAAAAAGAATCTTATCATTTAAGAGTATTAAATAAAGTTTAATTACAAAACTAACTGGAGAACCTCTGGTCTAATTCGCGAGACGAATCTAATGAGGGTAAGCAATCCGTGGTTAGACGATGGTTACTGTAGCATGATTGTAGCAAAACATAGCTTACTTAGGCTCGTTAGATTTGTCTCGTAAAGATGTACCCATCTGTAAAAAGGTTTTATCATTAGACTTTATTTAGTACTAGATTCTCTTTATTTAGAGGCCTTTAAAATTTAGCGCTAAAAGAAACGAACAGGGCCAAACCTTTGCCGTTTGGCGATAACATGTATGTATCTTATTTTGGTTATGCACTTCGCATTTTCTTTTTCTAGAACTGGGAATTTCGCCTCGCCTCCCCCTTCGTTATCAAGCTGTTAAACATGGTGTGAACAAGTGAAGTAGATTGTTGTTACTTAGAGTAGTATTATGATACTCTGGTATGTCCTTTTTCAGTTGTGAAAATACACTACCTGCACCATGACCAGAAGTCGAACAGATTCGACGTGCACTCCCAGTCGAGCTGCACGGAGCAGTGGAAGTGGCTTGGTGAAACAAAGCGGACGACCAGAAATTCGAATCACATCCACACATCAGACACAATAAAGATAATTTCTCAACTAGGGCAGCTTGACGTGGGGCATATCAAAACTTTGGCACTAGGGACACAAAAATTATATGAAAAATCATGGGGACGTCGGACCCTGGATCCAATTTTTTTTTTTTTGGGACACAAAAATTATCCTTGGCCGAACATGCCGCATATTATAGTTCTACACTTCGCATACACAAAAGTTAAACAAGGTGTGAATGAAGAAGAAGTGAAGGAGATTGTTGTTAGTTGGAGTAGTGTTGTATTTTTCCATTTTCAGTTGTGAAAACACACTAGCTACACCATGACCAGAAGTCGTCCGGAGTTGACGTGCATTTCCCAGTCGAGCTGCCAGAGCTGAGCGGTAGAAGTGGCGTGATCGAACAAGCTGTCTCGGGCTTTTGTTTGGTTCGTCCCGCTTGCCTGTTGGGGTCACAAGAGGCAAACGGTCCTTCTGCGTCTGGTTTGTTTATTCAGTAGGAGTAACATCACACCAAATTTGACGTGACCATGCTGGTGATTTTGGTAATAGATGAGGGAGTGTTCCTTGCTTTAGCATTTAACATTTAGACCTGTCACATCAAAGAGAATCTTATTATTTAAGAGTATTAAATAAAATTTAATGATAAAATCTTTTTACAGATAGGTACATCTTTACGAGACGAATCTAACGAGCCTAATTAATCTATATTTTGTTACAGTGATGCTACAGTAACCAGCGTCTAATCACGGCTTACCTACCCTCGTTAGATTCGTCTCGCGATTTAGATCAGGGGTTCTGCAGTTAGTTTTGTAATTAAACTTTATTTAATACTCTTAAATGACAAGATTCTTTCTTCTAAATTTTAAACCTCATGCAACGAACAACCCCAAGATCCCAAGATCGGGCAGCTTCGTTTTCTTACACCGCCTCAAGCTTGCAAACAATAATCAGGCCGGATGATTGATTAGTCTCGTCACGTGGACCAAATCGACGCGAACACATCTGACGACCAGAGGTTAAGTCATCAAAACTCCGAAGACGATAGAGTTTGTTAAATTCTCAACTGGGGCAGCTTCACATGGGGAATATCAAATTTTGGCGCTAAGAAAGGGAGATGAAAAATCAACCTTTGCCGTTTGGCGAGAACATGCCTCTTATTTTGGTTCTACACTTCGCATTTTTCTTTCTCTAGAACTGGGGAGGCTTTTTTTTTTTTTTGAAAGACCGAACTGGGGAGGCTTTCGACTCCCACTTCGTTATGAGTTTTTTTTTTTGATAAGGACTTCGTTATGAGTTAAACAAGGTGTGAACAAGTGAAGGAGAGTGTTGTTAGTTGGAGTAGTATTTCCTTTTTCAGCTGTGAAAATATACACTACCTACACCATGACCAGAAGTCGAACAGATTCGACGGGCACTCCCAGTCGAAGTGCACAGGACTGAGCAGTGGAAGTGGCGTGCTGGAACAAGCTGACTCGCGCTTTTGTTTGGCCCGCAAGGATTCAGCAGAAGCGACGGGGCCTTCTGCCTTTGGTTTGTTTATGCAGTAACATCACACCAAACTTGACGTGACCATGCTGCTGTTGTTTTTTAGGGAAAAAACATTTTGAGCCAATAGAGGTCGTGCAACACTTGGGTTTGGCGAGGATTTGCTAAAAATTAACACGGCGAAATGGCGAGAAGCTTTGTTCTTACACCGCCTCAAGCTTGCAAACAACAATCAGAGCCCGAGCACCTCAAAATGGACTTGCCGGCTCGATTGTGTGGTGTATGACACAGAATTCAGTTTGCGAAAGTGTATCTCCGGCCATGCCATGTGGTCGTTGCGAGGGGAGCTGTACTAGCTCGGTGGCTTGATTCTGGCCGTTAGGCACAGAAAATTAGAAAACCAGCCTGTACTGTTCGAACTTCTTCTGCCCGCCTGAAGAAATCGTGGTTAGTTAATTATTCCTAAGCAAGGACCAGTTCATCAAAGACGCGCGCGTCTGACCAGAAGGTTTAGGGTGTGTTCGTTTCACCGTTTAGACCCCTCTAAAATTTAACTCTAAAGAGAATCTTATTATTTAGGAGTATTAAATAAAGTCTAATGACAAAACCTTTTTACAGATGGGTACATCTTTACGAGACGAATCTAATGAGCCTAATTAATCTATGTTTGCTACAGTGATGCTACAGTAAATATCGTCTAATCACGGCTTAACTACCCTCGTTAAATTCGTCTCGCGATTTAGAGGGAGGGTTCTGCAGTTAGTTTTGTAATTAAACTTTATTTAAGACAAGATTCTTTGTGTTTAAACCCCTCTAAATTTTAGACTCTAAAACGCCGAACACGCCCTTAGTCTCCTAAAAATTATGATCTGGGGCAGCTCAACCTGGGCCCGGTGGACCCGAAGCTGGTAGGCGCCTGCCTGGTGAAGTGGTGATTCAATCAGAACCCATCAGCTGGCCATGTTGCCGGTTCTCCGTTCCTTCGCCGCGTCGATCTTCTGCGGACTGCGGTGAACGATTAACACCCCAACCGCCATCAGCCAGCCGCTAGCCGCCGCAGTGACGACACGAGTCACGACCAACGTTCGCAATCAATTGATCCTCTTGCCGGCTTCAGTTTGCTTCTCTACGAAAATATTCGGACGCGGAGCCTGCTATCGAAGTTGCCTGAGTACTTATTATACACGATCATTAGCAATAACTTGGCACGGTAACCATCAGCCTGTTCGGTTGGAGGTTTTGCAGCAGCTACAGTGTTCACAGTTATTTCTTCCGCAACACTTACAGTATTCGCAGTTATTTTTCTGCAGCCGCAGCTGCAGCCTGCCGAACAGGTTGCATGTCCAGAGCGCCTACAAATCTGAGTTCAAATCGCCACATTGAGCTGACAGCTGCGCAGCGCATCAGGTTAACCAGGCGTGACGCCTTGTACGGTGTCAAATTCCTAGGTCAGATTCCAATACATAATACTTAAATTTTACTTTGATATACAGAATACAGGTTGCGAGCATTTTAAAATGCCATATATTGTCTCTTCATCTTGGATATAATTACCAGTAAAATAAAAATTTGATGTGCCCCTACGCTAACTGGGCGAGCGAGCGAGCAAGTTCGGGCGTGATTCTTTCTACTCCCTCATCTCCACACCAGCAAAAGAGTGAAGCATATTCAATTATATTTAGTTTAACATCTCTACACCTCCAGTAGCAATGCGCGGCTAAAGATTTGCACTCCTGTCACTCATAAATAGGTCTTTAATTTTTTCAAAAGTACCCGTCTCCATGTCACACATATCCGGTCGTCCGGTCACACACGATGGCTTTGAATGGAACGGTGGGCACATTATTCATGGGCCATAATCAGCCCGTTCGGCAGCCGGTTCCGCAGCGGCTGCAGCTGCTCCTTACCGCGGGTACAGGGAAATGCAGCCCAGCCGTTCGGCTGGCTGCAAAGAAGCCCGCGGGCTGCATCGTGCGCGCCAGCGACTCCCGCGGCCTGCCCGCGCCACCTTATCCGCTCGCTAGGGTTGGGAGACGTCCAGTCGCCGCTCGTCCTCTCCTCCTCGCACGCCGTCGCCGCTGTCCACATCCTCCACCCCCGCCGCTCCCTCTGCTCGTCTCCTCGCAGCCCAGCCCCGCCGCGCTCAGAGTAGATCGGCCGGAGGCAGAGTTCCCCTCCGCTGTCCGAGTAGCTGGCACGCGACCGCCGGTGTCGACATGGCCCACGTCTCGCGTGCTTTCTTCTAGGTCAGGGAGGTGCCGCCGTGTGCCCCATCCGTGGCGCCGGCGGTCGAATCGGTGGGAGCTGTCCCCGTCGCCGCTGGAGACTGCGTCGGCGACGCATCGTTTCGTCCCCACCCCCCCAGATCTGGGTCAACCTCGCCGTCTTCGTCCTCACCGTCGTGAGTAAATCTTCGTCCGCCACTTTTCCAATCTTCATTATGACATCTTATTTCTCCCGATTGCACCGCCATTTTGTGATCTATTTTTTCCTTCATTTTTTGGCAACCTTCCCTCTTGCGGTTCATGACCTACAAACTGTTCAGTGTTTCCTCCTTTCGATCTGTTTCTACTCTGCTTCGTGAATGACCAATCGTCAACAATGACCGATTCGATGTCATGAAGTTCGGCTTGTCCGTATGTTTTTTGGTTTATTTTTTTCAAGGGGTTCACGGTTTCGTCAGTTGGATTTTTTCTTCGTTCCCACGGACTTAGTGAATGATGATTGTACGCTTGGGTACTGTGAACCTAGTTCCCTCTTTGCATGCCTCATTTCCAACATCTCATATCGATGTTCATTGAACTGCAGATATAGGATTCACGCAAGGAAGCTGTCCTCCTTCTCCCATTCGCAACGCTGGCACGGTCATCCACCGGGTCGTGCTCTCCACCTGAAGCCAGGCACACATATTTCTTGCGATCTCAACGACCGGGGAAACGAATCAAGGCAAGTTGTCCCATCTTTACCTCAATTTCTAAGATTCATGTATGTCACGTGACGGGTGGGGCGACTTTACCCTATGCAATGCTCCCTTTCGGTTGTGGCTTCAGATGGACCGGCGCGCACATTGGACCTATGAGGCAACTGCAATGTTGATGGACCTTTGCAGAGAGCAGAAGCGGCAACAGAACTTCAACCGAGTTGGGCCAACTAAACTTGGCTGGGCAGCCATCCACAAAGGTCTGCAAGGTGCCTTCCCAGGCAAGTATGATCAGAGGCAAGCCAGCAACAAGCTTGGAAGTATGAAACGAGCGTACCACCGATGGCTCAAACTGAAAAATCAATCTGGGTTAGGCCACAACCGCAACACTGGTGGAGTTTCAGCTGATTCCTCCTTTTGGGAGGAACATGAGGAACAAGCCGAACATGAGCAACATGAGTCGTCTGAGGAGGTATGTCCGTAACCAAAAACACTCTTCCGGACAGAGGATGCAACTGGAACCCTGGCTTACCTTCATGTTATATGCAATGCAGGATGAGGCCACCCGTGAACAAGATCCTGGCAAGCCACCAGAATTCCTAGAGGACTTGGAATACCTTTTTGGGAGGACGCCCCAACACAGGGGAAATTTGGTGTGCGCTGGGGGTCTCAATCAGGGCTCACCATCTTCTCCTCTGCCTGCTGCCACTCCTAGGAGGGTTGCTGCTGGCCCAAGTAGGCTCCCTGATGGTCAACCTTCGGCAAGTGATGGCGGAGTTCCTGATCCTGTGCCTCCCCAGAGTCCGCCAAACAGGCCATCTGTTGAAGGCAGCGTTAACAGTCCAAAAAAGAAGAGAAGCCGTAGCTCACTTGAGGAGTCTGTCAACCTAATGGCAGACACATTGGTTAACTGCAACATCATAAAGGCACAGCGACACGACGACGACATGATGAGAAGAGTTGCGCAGACTATGCGCGAAGATGGCTTCACGGAAGGCACTGAAATGTTCTATAAGGCACTGCACCTTTGCGCGGATCGTACCTATCGTGTTCAGTTCCTGGACCTGAAGGACCGCGAGGGCCGGCTTGGATGGATCAATTTCAACTGGAACCTCCGCAGATGAATTGGGCATATTTGGAGTGTTTTTGCCCTATCTTGTATCAGTGTGCTTTGTATTGAACTCTGTCTAATTTGAGCTTTTTGTGTGGACTTGTGTTCCACCGGGAACCGTAGTAGCTATGAACATTTTTGTGACAATAATTTCTCATGTATCATCGCTGTACTTTGATATGTCTTACTGTCAGCTGACTTGCATACTTACTCGATGACATTAATTTCTTGATACTAATTGGCTGTCTCTTTTGTGCAACAGAACACACGGGCCAAGGGCAGCAGAGAAGGATTTGGCCGCCCACACATTTCAGGGCGCGAAGGGCAGCAGTGAAGGATTTCGCCCCCACACATTTCAGTCACAGGTATGTGTCCTGAACCCTTCGACAGGCATCCATGATGTTTGATTCTTGGTTTTTGGTTTTCCGGTTTGGGTTCCCACTTCTTGTACACATGGATTTTTGGTTACCAATTGTTGCAAACGATGTGATGACCTTCTACTTTCGTTGCTGTATACATGTAGGATGTCCATCTATCATGAAGCGGCCATGTATGATTTTTGGGTTGGCTTAACTGGTGCCTGTGCTGCCGTGCTAGCAGAAGGTCAGGCGACTGAAGAGGAGGAAGACGAGGACAGTGCAGGAGTGGAGGAGGCTGAACAGGAGCTTCCTGTGGAGGATCCGCCACTGCCATATGCCAAACCCACAGGCCGTCAGTGGGTTGAACTCACCTTGCGGGAACGTAAGTCTTGCAAACATAATTTCCGCATGTCTCGTGAAGCCTTCAACAACCTGCATGATATTTTAGTTCAAGACTGTGGTCTAGAATCATCTCGAGGTGTTGAGTCAATTGAGGCATTAGGCATGTTTTTGTTGGCATGTGCAACCGGGGACTGTGCTAGGGGCCTACAAGATACATTTAGGCGTTCCTTGGACACTATACATAGGAAGATGGCTCATGTGGCAGAGGTCATGGTCAGATTTGGCGACAAAGTAATATGTCCGAAAGACCCAACCTACTCAACTGTTAGTCCTAAGGTTGCAAAGTGGTCACCTTTCTTTGATGGCTGCATTGGTGCAATAGATGGAACCCACATTGAAATTGTAACAGACAAGGAGTCAAAAGAGGACATGCTCAATAGGAAAGGATTCCCAAGCTTCAATGTGTTAGCAATTGTTGACCACGCGATGCGCTTCACATTTGTTGGTTCCGGGATGTCAGGGGCATGCCATGACATGTATGTGCTAAGGGAATGTCAAACTAGGCCAAGGTTCCCAAAACCACCGCCAGGTTAGACTTCTAATTCATGCATAAATGAATTTTGTGTCATTTAAGTAACCTGTTGCAACAATGCAATGACTAATGGGAAATGCAATCGATTTGTTGTAGGCATGTACTATGCTGCGGATTCAGGGTATCAATTAGCCCCTGGATATTTGACGCCATACAAGAATACAAGGTACCATCTAAAACAGTTTGTTGAAGTAGGCCCTTCAACTTGGGAGGAGAAGTATAACCATGACCATGCAAGCATTCGAAATGTGGTTGAAAGAACATTCGGTGTGGCAAAGAACAGGTGGCAGATTTTGGATGGAGTCCCTTTTTACAAGCGTGAGACGCAATCGAACATCATCGTTGCTTGCTGTGCACTGCACAACTATTTGGTGGAGAGGAAGGCAGCAAAGAAACCTGAAGAACAAGGCAGCCCTGTAAACCGTGGCTTTGTGGAATGGTTAGCTGAGATGCCGGTTAATGAGATGCGTGACTGGATCAAAACCGGAGTGGCCTTGATCGATCCTAAAGGTATGCCACCTTCGTCATCATGTCATACATATTGCTGCAAATTGTCAACATTATTCCCTGATTCTGTGAGCAACAAATTGAGAACAATATCATTTCAGATTCACGCGTGCAAGGAAGGAGCCAGAAGTGAATGAACTGAATTTGCAATTCTGGAGGTAACTATTGTATCTACTATTAGATGTCAGTACGGTAAATGCCATTAGCAATGAAATAGGTGGACTACCTAGTATTAGCTTCATTGTTTTATGGACATTGAAATGTATGTACACGTTGTATGTATTTGTTCGTGGAATGTTTGTATTGTAATGGGCAAGTTTCCATCTGTTGAATCTTTGAATTGTATGTTATGGAAGGCAGTTTGAATGTGTGGTGCTAATTCAATTTCAAACAATGATGTCTGTCTACGCTGTCCCTCCAATTTTTGAATTTGAACTGTGCGGGCTGCAAGCTGGGCTGTTGCAGCTGCTCCGGTACTGTGCTGCCTGCTGCAGCTGCAGCTGCAGCGGCTGCACTACCGGCTGCCGAACAGACTGAATAGTGCCAGGGTTGATATGCGTGTAACATGCCAATTCAAATTGCATGTGATTGAGCATAATCATGCTTAATAAGCATCATATAAAAATTAGCATGTGCTTTTATTCCTTGCATTGGATTTCACAATTATAAATTAAATTGGAAAACACACACTCAAAAAATTCGAATAGAACATTTGGTATAAAAACATTCTATAGATAACTAGAGTGTAAACCTTGTTTGTTAATGAATTTCTACGGGATATTAGGAGTAAACTTGGTGCTTCCAAAATTGGAACCAAGTTAACCACATAGGTAACTTTGAATAATTTTAGTTAAATCCTTCATCTTTCCGAGTGGTTCTTATTCAAATTAAATCACCGTGATCTCTTTTAGAACTCTCCAAACTTTCATTTTTTTTGGAATTTCATAAGTCCACCTTTCGAATTTTCAGAAGATAGAAGAAGATAAGGCTTTTGAAGCGGATTTCCTGAAGTCTCGGCCCACGCCAAGCAGATTTCCTTGCTTTTGGATCTTTGCGCCCATCACAACGCTTTTGTACCATAAAAAGCCAACCCTTCTCGACCGAAAGCCCATCAGCCCATCATGGCGGCATCAATTTTTATCAGCATTCTCGCGCTCTCCGCCACAGCTCCGCCGCGCAGCTCGCCGCCAACGGCACCACCCGCGCCCACCCCTCCCAGTCCCGCCACCACCCACAGCCCTCAGCCGATTGCTTCACGGCGGTGACGAGCTTATCCCCCTGCATCTCTTATTTGAACGTCCGGAATGCTCTGCAGCCACTTCAGGAATGCTGTGGCGCAACTGCGCAAGATCTCATTTGCTTGTGCCATGCACCGAACGGCGACATCGGTAGGATCACACAAACGGATATCATAAGAGGATGCATCGAGCTGCCCTGTTTTTGTTCCACCTCGGCTCACAATAATTTGCTTCTGCAGGTAGCATAGGCTGCAAGGCTAGTAGTAAGGCTCTTTTGTTCTGCTCCAATATCCTAGTAAATTGCTAACCAATGGGTAGTGAGGGAAAGGAAACAGAAAAGAGAATTATACATTTGGGAACAAGCCTAAGGGGAGAAATCGATCATGGAATCACACAATTTAACGTTAGGAAAAATGAACACTAGAGGAAGGCGAAGGACTATACCGATGCTTTAATAGGTTACCTCACTTCCCTTCTTTGTCTCGGCTTAACTCAAAAGCATTGCAACTATCTAACTAGCTAGCTAACCGAAAGTCATGCACATAGTATACACAAACTACCGGAGCATGCAGTCCTGCTGATTCCCGAAGAGTGCATATCTGTGAACATATGCATGAGTTTAGTCAAGTGCATGCATGCAGTAGATGATTTTCTGAATCAATAGTAATAAGCTAAGCAGGCACGTTAAGGAAGTTAGGGAGAGGAGTGATATAACGAGCAAAAAAGTGGCCGATGGCCTGTACGATTCTAGTCACGGAACGCATCAGGCTCACGCGGATGTGAAGCAGTGACGGACCCAGCTGGTTGCTTGGGTAGGAATACCCAACAATTTTGCTAAATTTTTTACTAGGTATGTTGTGTAGTTGTGTAATAGGAAAAATAGCAAAACAAATTTGAGAATACTGCTGGGCCTGAGTGCAAAACAACCAAAGAAAGCTGTTTGCGTGCGCGGCCCAAGCCCAACCTGCCTGCCTGGCTGCTTGGCTGCTTGCGTTCTCCGTTGTTTCAGGCTTCAGCTCGCGCGACTGGCCGACGGCGCGCGAACGCGCTGCCGTTCGAACCCTAGGCGGCGGCCTCCCTTCCCATCCGTCGCGGCGCCTCCTCCTGGCCTCCTCCGTCCGCCCTTCACGGCGCAGCCACCCTCCGCTTCCCAGCTCGCAGGACCCGGCCAGGGCAGCGGCGAGCTCCGAGGACCGGCCTGAATCCGGCCTGAAATTCCATGGTATGTCTTTGAGATTTCTTTGTTACATTCTTTGATTTGTTAGATTTCTTAGTCCGCTGCACCAGCAATTTGGTAATTCTTTCTTGTTCCCCACATGTATAGCTCTGAACAAGATCGATGAAGAATAAATCAGGCCCTGATTTGAAATCGATTTGGGCAAGAGCTGCGAAGAAACAAAATGTTGTTTCCTCATCGACTCCAGAGCTGGTTACCGCAGAGAGTCAAGCACAAGTTCAGAGTGACTCCCCTTCAGTTGAGATGCAATTGCAGACTGAAGTTGCAATGACCGAATTGGGGGTATCAAGAAATGATGTTGAGACAGTAGCAAGCCATGAACCAGAGGTAGCAGGTAGCAATGAACCAGAGGTAACAGAGGAACCAGAGACTTTCAGATGCATAGAACCTGTTGTAACAGCCAGCCATGAACCAATTTCTTTGCCCCCTTCTAGTGAAATTGATGATTCGGATGATGAATCAATTTCTCTTAAATTATCTATACAATTTGTTTTTCAATTCGCTATTGTCGGTGTCTTGGTTTCCATTTATTTGCTTGGGTGAATGGCTTGGGAATACCCAATTTCCAATTGCTGCGTCCGTCACTGATGTGAAGCTCCAAGCGGACCAGCGGCCAGGCTGCGGCCAGGCTGACTGCCCTTAGCATACCCGCTCCACCGAGACGAGCATGCGTCGGCAACCAGCTTCGGCGCCATCTAATGTAAGCACAACCGCAGCACGGCAGCAGGTACAATTAGGTTGACTCCAGGCTCGCCAGTGCGCGGAGGACATTGATTTCGACATAGCCGAGCTCAATTTGGAATGGCGCTCAATAGCGGGCATGCCAGATTGTTTGACCATTACGATAAGTTACTTTTACCGGTGTACGCATGTAATGTTTTTTTTTTAAGGAGTCTTTTGGAGTTACTCACGTCAGCCTACATGTCTTCGTAGCACCATCAAACAAGTGAAACACATCCCGGAGAAAAGAACCACCACCATATCTATACACTAAGTCATGGCAGCATCCAAATTCAGAGTCAATTCTTCCCCCAGATCCAACAGAGTAATACAAAGGTGTGTTTATTATTATACCCATGCACTTCCTTTCCAAACGAAAAAATCACAATGGCTAAGTACATGTACATCCTCAGAGATATTCAGAGTCCAGATATTTCTTTTATCACTTGCTCCTTGTCCGCCTCAAACTGCTCATCCTCTGATAAAGCATAATAACAGTGTTAGTTAACGCCAAACTGTTACAGTGGAAACATAAATCCAAAGAGTAAATGAGAGTGACAAAATACGATCAACACTGAGAACAGCTAGCGTAAATGATGGACAGAGAGTGCAAGCATGGTACCTTTGTCAATTTTGAATCCGGCGAAAAACCGAAGAAGCTTGCTTCTATTTGTAACTAGTATGTTTACAACCTCAGGCGGTTTGTTTTTATTCGCAGCAAACAACTGCAATATATAGCGATAGAATACTCAAATGAGTATAAGCAAACTTTTGTATGGAAAACTATTATTACAACTGCTGCACATACCTTGAATACGTGAAACGCTTCGATTTGAATATTTTTACTTGAATCCTGAAAGAAATAAGAATAATGAAAAAAATGGTTGGATGGGAGAAGACAATAGCATTAACAACATTACTTCAAAAGGCAGGTGAAGGGCAGGATGCTTCAACTATGATATAAAAGTGTATGCAATGTTGATGGGGCAGAGTAGATTCGTTCCTACTAGTAATATAAGTCAGAACTGGCAGCACTTTAATACTAGTAGACTTTTGTACAGTGTTATCATTTTAATCTTTTTATGGATGCATTTGTGGTTGTGGGCCTCCATTATTAGCGGATGTGGCATAAGGTTAAATATGTATTGAAGTTGTTAGATTGCTTACTGTTTGCTTGAGAGATTTGCAGTGTTAGTTGGGTGAGAGGGAGTTAGCTTCAGAGCTTGGTTTGTTGGCTTTGTTCAGAGTTGGTTCATGTCGAGTTGTAAGTGCTGGCTATATAATGCCGGCTACATCAAATGAATGAAGGCAAGCAAGAATTAGACCTAAACACTAGTCAGAGCCTCCATTGTAAAGCGAGTTAGTCATCCCGTTCTAACTAATTCGATAGATTACCCCGCCATACCAAATCTGGGGTCATTCAGGTTTCGCAACTAGAATGGGACACTTAGGCCCCAATCCCACTACAGACCTCAGTTTCAAAACATAGAAATAAAATAAAAAGCAAAGAATGGGTACGGTTTTCAGCTACATATGGAATGATATATTCGATTAACCTAGGAGGAACAAGGTGTCTTTTTTTTTCTTTTTTTTTTTGAAACTGAACAAGGTGTCTTTTAATTAAGAAGAAAGCACCAAATTCACGTCAACGAGGACTCGAATTTGGGTGGTCAGGGTGTACATCCACACCGTCAACTAACTGACCTAGGTTTGATTTTCAGCTCTATATAGCCTTTCTAACCTCCTGTTGCAAAGCTAGAGAAATCATCACCAAAAGAAAAGCGTGTAAACTGAAATGAAAAGTACTGACCCTTAAGAGATTCATCAGAATCATTAGATTGTCTTTTGAACTAACATAGCGCATCATGACTGCAGAATTTGATCTATCCAGTAGCATGTCTCCCAACAGCTGAAAGGAAAACATTTTAACATGAGAGTCTTGGTCCATAAAAAATGTATTTAGGGCCTTGAAAAGATTCATATCAATATAAATCATAAAAAAGTAACACTGACGCAGCAAATTGTCCATGGATACATAGGTGGTCTCTTCAACTACCTTTTGCTTAGCTTTTCCTCAGATTTTCCTTGTACACTACAAGCTTTCTCTTTAACTCTATATATATTAATAAAATACCACAGCAGGGCTGTATTGCCTAAAAGGAATTAATAACAGCTGAAAAGCCTCAGAAAAGTTCAGAAGCAAGCTACTTGGTCATTCAAGCTTCACATTAGACATGTTACGAGTACGAAGAGTTGGTTGATTAAAAGTTTTACTGACACATAATAAGGAACTCCGAGGTGGATGAAATATAAGGCTAATTTTCATATTACAGAAGTGTAACATTAAATCTACTGAGATTCACACTCCATAGACACTACAAAGCAAACACAAATACAAACAATGATAACAGAAATTTTGTACCTTGATAGCTTGTCTTTTCGTTATGTAATTGGTTGACGATAACAACCTAGTGTTGAATTCTGCGAAGAACTAAGAGGAAGCAAGGAAGCAAAAGGATTAAGAGTAGAAAGTAACAATAGCAAGCAGAAAACATGGTGCTAATCAAGCCATCATAATGGATGAACATACATAATGGAAGGATGATACTGCATCTTTGTAAATGATACTATTTAGCAGTAATTATCCAGAGTTAAAAATACTGACCCAATCATAATTGTTGGAGAGAAATTCAGCCACGGTTGCTTTATGCCTTGTCAATAGTTCCTGTTTACAGCAGAGTTATATACATCAAATATTCAAAGCATGTACATTCTTAAATTTCAAGACTCTATTGTCACTACATCAATTAATTCGTTTCAGCTACACCATGTACTTACAGAAGTCTGAATCAAATTTCAGTAGGCAAACCAGGTCTGATTGTTCATTGTTAACAATGTCACTTTTGTCCTATCGGGTTTAAACAAAATTGGAGAGTACAAACTACAAAGCAAGAAAGTCCAATGATCCTCAAAGAGAAGCAGCTATAACATGGCACACAAAGAAAGTGATGGTTTACTTAATTTTCCTTTCGCATTCTTGTCAATGTTATGGTGATAAATAATTGGCTCAGTAAAAAAGATCTCAATTACTAACAGTAGCAAAACAAACTAACAATGTCAGTTAGAATAATGGTGATATATGATTTAGCATTTGAGCAGAAAGTAGGCATTGCTTGACTCAGTTTTTTGAAGATAAAAGAGTGAAGCAACTCACTTTAAAGGTAGCAGAAGCATCGGAAGCTATGTCAAAGTTCGGAAGCTGTATGTAGTCGAAGAACTTCTTCATGTGTTCAGATTCTAAAACATACCTGTCAATGAATTAATACTATAAAAACAGAACTGGTACTTCTGATATGGCTAATGAGGAAAGTATAATTGCCTTGGAGGACTTCCTTCCTACACTGATTCTTGAATGAGCATTTCACGGATATTAAAGTTTCTTATAATATGACCAATCTAATGTTTGATTCATCAACAAAGCGTGATAAAAGAATTTTTGTCTACTAAATTATGCATCAGCATTTCAGTCCAGTAGTTGTCACCTTGCAATGCTTTGGTGCCGAATACATTCCCTCAACATAGCACCATAATGTAAAGCAATGTCCATATTTTCATATCTGCAAGGTGAAGAAACATATTGCAATCAAGCAAATAGTTAGTATAATAAATAAATTTAATCAATGTCCATATAAGCAAATGGAAGTTTATAACACTAATTACAGTGACCCCACCCCCCTCCACCGGTGGCCACGTGTATTGTAGATTTATACGAATAAAACAGGTGAATTGATCCCTCCAACAATGAGAACCAGATAGAGTTGAGTAAGGGTAGAGGCCCCTTTGGAACGCTGGAATTTCACAGGAATGAGTTCAATTCCCGCGGGATTCAGGAAGAAAATCCCACATTCCAAAGGAGGCCTAAAAGGCTAAAACATCACCCGGGTGTAGTTAAAGGACACACATGACGAGTGGCCAGAACATGAAAGTAGAGCTTATATCCATTAATTGTTGATTCCTTGACAACAAGAAATTTTTCTCAGGCATACTTTATAATGATCATAGTATTGTAGCTGGAAATGGACATGACTATCAGGTGCTGAGACAAATTTGTGAATAGGTGTAGGTGTACAATGAAGACTACAGAAGAACTAAAAACGAATGGTTTTTCAACAAAACTGATAAATATTAGATTACACAGGAAAAAGAAAAACAGACATAGAAAATGAAGAACTACAGTTCAGTGACCTTATTTCGACATCAAGATTAATTTTAACATTAAATAGGTACCATAATCAAGAGCCAAGTGGAGAAATACTGAAACATGGAACACGTGGTCAATTGGTCACATAGGTGGCATTAACAAGCGTAAGGATCAAACAGAGTTAAACAAACAAGATACGAACTTACAATGATTTACTAAAATAACGACAAGTCTAGAACAAGACATCATCAGCGATTTTCAATTGGACATTAATCTTACCCAGAAATTAAGATGTCCAAGAGATCTTTATTTGACTCCAGGTACTCAGATGCAATTATTTTGGAGGATACTTGCTGTCTTTGCAAGTTTGCTACAACTTGAGTAGCATCTTTCCTAGTCTGCAACAATCCACAGTAGAAGTACATTCATTAAATAATTCGATGTGTGTTTCCAGTGGTACTGTCAGTCTTCAAATATCACCAAAATTCAAGTTGCATACCTCCAAATTTAGTTTTGGAAGACAAATAATTAATAGTCGTAAAGTATTCTCTCTGAAGAATTCTTGGGTCAACTGTACGCAAGCTTCAGTTACAGGCTCTGATTCACCGTTGCCATAAAGAATAGACTTCAGCTCCCTGATATTTTTGCTTAGCTCAGCCATCTGCAAAAAACTAGTTTCAATAAGTACTCGCTTTGATGCATATACGACAGTGAGTGTAAACTATTTCGGATACTGTTTTAGGTTGATAGGCCTATCTAAGGGCTTCTGTAGCATTCACCGTTGCCATAAAGAATAGACTTCAGCTCCCTGATATTTTTGCTTCTGTAGTATCTAAGTGAACTGTGGTTGACTGGTGGCAACTTCGCCATTAGTTTCTTATTTTGTGTAACGAAGTTCATAGCTAGTATCTCTGCTGCAATGGGCTATGATGACAGGCTAGACACTTTAGCATTACTTTCTTACTTTTGCATAACGAACTAACAAAATTTATACTTAACACTAGTATATCTGCTGAAATGAGCTATGATGACAAGCTGGCAAGTTCGGAACCACTTCTCAATTGTCTAACAACGGTCACATAAACTAGCATCTCCGCTGCAATGAGGCGTGATGACAAGCTGGCAACTTCAGCATTACTTTCTAATATTTGTGTAACAACATTCACAGAAGCTAGTATCTCTACTACAATGAGGTATGAGGAAAATCTGCCAGCTTAATAAGCTACCAAATGTTCATCTCTGCACAAACTTATTAGCATAATTAGGTACCTTAGTTATGCCGATACACCAAAAACTTATCTCCCCCGTTTCATGAACTGTCCATTTCAATTTGCTACAATGCAATCATGAATCACAGCCGAGTAAAGTGTAAACTAGTGAAGTGGTACTATGTACTGAGGAATTGCAAAGCAAAAAGTAAGAATAGCCTTGAATCATTTCACTGCTCTAGCTACCAGCATCATTTCCATCAGTGACACTTGACAGTATTAACTGAATTCAAGGGTATGGATCATAAATCAAGCTAACAGCTCCCTCACTCGAGCGTGATCAGGACAGAACTCGCAGTCAGGGATGGGGAATCGAAGCCACGGAAACAGAGAGGCCAGATTCCGATCTCACCTTCTCCTCCCGCTTGGCGTCGCCGCTCCGGGGGCCGGAGTTGAGGTCGAGGTAGACGAGGAGCTCGCGCGTCTGCCGCACCACGTCGGCGGGCGTCCGCGGCTTCGACTTGAAGAGGCCCTTCATCTTGACCTCGTCGGCTGCAGCCGCAGCCGCAGCAGCTGCCGAGGTGGAGGGCAGGCGCGGCGGGGAAGGCAGGGGCGAGGCCTTGGGCTGCCTCCGCCCCGCCGACCCGAACGAGAAGCAGCCTCGCAGGAACGCCACGCTGGGCCCCCTCCTCCTCCTCCTCCTCCCTTTCCTCCTCCCCGCGAGGGGCGGGGCGCGATCGGATTCAGCGAGCGAGGACTCGCCACTCGAGCTCGCGATGCGCGCGCGCGGCGGTCGGGGTGGTGGACTGGGCGGTGCTGGGCACGGGCGACCACGAGGCCGAGATCTCTATCCACCGGTGAGGACTGGCCTGGCCGGCTGCGTTTCGCGACGCTTCCTGTGCCTGCCTGCCTGTGCTGTGTGCCGCTCCCCCACCTCGCTGTCTCGTTCTCGCCTGCTCCGCCTTTGCTTTTTCTCTGTTTCTCCTGCTGCCTTTTCTGCGCGCACCAACTCTGTGATCCGCCTTGGATTCAGCGCCAAACGGTGATCGATCCTTCCTGGGACGAATCTGCGGAGATCCACGGCTCCGCTCCTTCCCACGTGAACCCGAACGTGATTTACCTGTTTGGAAGTTGATTTTGTTCGTCTCTTGTAACTTGTGGTGATTTGTCCGTTTGATTGAAACTCATGGAAATGGGATTAACTTTCACTGTTTTTGATTCTTAGGATGCCTTTTCGGCACTTTTTCGTGTTGCACGGGTAATCCGAGCATGACCTCCTATGGAATTTTGAAGGAGCCCTGCTGCCGTGCTTCTCCTAGGAGCAAATACGAGATGCAAGAGTATATTCACGGAGTGGAAGGGGTATTGTGCTAGTGGTTAAAGTATCCGAGTAGCATTTTTGAGGTTCTGAGTTCGATTCTCGGTGGAAGCGTATTTTTTAAAGATTTAACGGTATTTGTGCTTTCAGCGGTAGGCGACGTGGCCGTCGACAGCGAGGCGTAAGTGGTGACTTTGTCAATCTGAAGGATTTACCGGCTCAGTCTTCGAAGATGCTCATAGGGGTAAAGTTTACGTATGTGCGTTCATAGGGATGAGTGTGCGTGCGTTTTGAGTGTCTGAGTTGTACTGTGTAATAAAAAAAAGAGTATATCCAGGAGGATATTCTGTAGAGTACCTCCCAGTGGTGGACACGTTCATGTTTCAAACATCTAATTGGCAAAGTGGATGAACTAGTCAATTACTTGTACCGTGTATGTTACATTTTCAAGCTCAATTTCTTTCTGATTCTGAATTCGATGATGACTTTGGGGAGGACAGCTCTCCGTAAATGGTTAGTGACTAGATCGAACAGCCAACCTCCTCCTGTCCTTCAACACGAAAGTTCAGTTCGACTGCATACATCATTTGTTGTAGACTCGAGTCTGTTGATTTGTCATGCAAAAGGACATGAACGCAATCTTCAAACGATGACCATTCAGCCCTCACTGATAAGGTGTCGCTTAATCCATGTCATTTTGTTAGTCCTGATCAACAGATAGATAATGACGAGGCAGTTGGGCCGGAAAGGCACCTTCATGCGGCGTCCGTCGCTGCCGCCTACGGCAAAACCAAATCACCTTCCGCCCACCCCTCCTCCCCCAGCTTCTCGTGCCCAGGCGCGCGCTCACGAGCCGCGCTGGAGCTCCTCCGCTCGACGGGCCTCCGTGGATGGGGACTGCGGCCGCGAGCACGCCCTGGAGAGCTCGCACTCGCAGGCATCGACGCGGACCCGGCGTCAGCACCGTTTTTCTTTATCTCCAGGAACAATCGTATCAATTCCATGGAGCATCTGATCTCTTATGGTGGAACATTCAATTTGTTTCAGTGGAACATTCGATCTCTTGTAGTAGAACATTCTGTTTCTTTTAGTAGAACATTCGATTCTTATTGGTGGAACTTTGTTTCTGTTAATGGATTTGAGCTCCCGTGTGCCTTCCATGGTGGGGATGAACAATTGTCCATGGAACATCTGATCTCCTATGGCTGAACATTCAATTTGTTGCAGTGGAACATTCGATTTGTTGTAGTGGAACATTCGATTCTTATTGGTGAAACTTTGTTTCTGTTAATGGATTTGAGCTCCCGTGTGCCTTTCATGGCGAGGCTGGTCGAAGGAAAGAGGAAGGTAGGGGAAGAAGACGATGTATTCTGGACTGGGCTGGGCCTTTTAATTTTTTCCTTAGCGCGCCTCGCTCGTGGTGAAGCCCGTAGGGTGGGCTACGTTCGGCTTCTGTCCGCCCAGGGCGGAAGCGACGGGCGCCCCGTTCACGTCCTGCAGGAATGGTGGTCCAGCCGGGGGCAGGGCGCGGGCTACAGCACGCGTTGATTTCGGATCAGCGAGCGTGGACCATGGAGGATCGAGTGAGCTCAAGTCCTACTACTCCGTAAGAGTGTGGCTAAGAAACGGAACAAGAAATAAGAATGGGAACCGTACAATGATTATCGGATTCATATTATTCAACATTTATCCGCTTCTACTTTCGAGTTTATCGTTAGTTGGGGTTTGGTGAAAAGAATGCATCATAGTGTTCAAGGACTGCTAATAAACTAACCTTTGCAGGTATTAGTAAATCTTAGTGGAGCTATCATGCTACGACATATATACATTATCCAACCTTATGGTGTTTTTGGAAAGGAAGAATTTTCCATGAGTTTTGCAGTGCAAAGATCAATTATGCATTCAAAAGAAAGTCTCAAAAGACACACTATGGCAAAGGCCCATTTGGACTACATGATTCTCACAAGATATTGATAACAAAGTTCACAAATAGTGTATTCTGTTGGCTTCGATAGAATCATCTTCTAGGGCTGCTAATCAGAAGTTATGAAATCATAAAGAAACTCATGAGCATAGCTACAAAAAGTGAAGAGATGGCACGAGTGTGAGTTCCTAGCGTGCTTCTACTTTCCACGTTTCATCCACAACAAGCACCTATACCCTGGATGTCCCTCTGAGAAAAAAAGGATGCATGTGTGACAGCATTAGCAGATTTGCTAAAGCAAACGTCTGCCCTCCTCCTAAGAATATTTGGCAAAATTTAGGGACGATGAGAAGCGTCGGCCAAGGGAAGGATCTGACTAGTATCTCTGAACCTTCGCCAAGTCATAAATCTGACAAGTGACAATTCCTCAAGAAAGTCGTGAATCTGGCGGCCTTGTGGCTCTGTTGTACCAATCAGATTCAGAAGTCCACCGATCTACTTGTCGGGACGTACAGCGTGGTAGGCAAGTGAGTGATGAACACTAATAGAACTCCTTACTGAAACAAGGAAAACATAACCATTTTTGATCAAGTACCGATACATTACGAGAGCAACTAATTTCAGATCTGACAAACCTAGAACGAGATAGTGAGAAGGTGTTATTCCTCTGCGCTACTGATAGCTTCAGCTGCGACGACTGCAAATGCCATCTCTGAGCTTCATTTTCGATGATTTGTGCTTCTGGTGATCCATCCGGTCCAGATCAAAAGAACGCCCGGCTGCCGTAGAACACCTTGGGCGACGGCTTCTCCTGCTGCCCTGCCGCCGGCTTCTTCACCGCACTAGAGTCGGCACCACTGGAGTCTGCGTCGGAGGAGGCTGGGCCGGCGGTGGCGGCGGAGGCGCTCTTCTCGCTGCCGCCGTTGTCCACGTCCAAGGGAAGCTTCATCTTGGCCAGGGAGTCCGTGAACTGCTGCATGCTCTTCATGTACATGTCCATGATCTGGTTCTGGTCCACCGTCACCTCCTGCTCGATGTTCACGCTGATCATCGGCTTGTCCACCGCGTTCTCCGACACGGTTCCCGGCGAGTTCACCGCCGGGCTCTCCTCCTGAACGGTGCGGGACGAATCGACCTCCGCGTCCGCGGCCTCCGACGCCGCCGCCTTCTCCTTGTGCCCGGCCACCGACGAGTGGGCGTTCCCGGACGGCTCGGAGTTGGACTGAGGCGTGGCCGGGACGGCGGCGACGGCGGGGGACTCCGTGGTCGACACGCTGCTGACCGGCGTGTCGCTGCGGAAGACGGCGCCCGCGGAGTCGGCGGTGCTGTTCTCCGCCGAGAAGCTCTCCACAAGGCGCACGCCGGCGTCGTGGTTCACGGTGCTGGCGCCGTCGCCGTCCTCCGAGGTCAGCAGGCTCTCGGAGGTCTGCGGCTCCACGGGCAGCCCGGTGTACTCCGACACCATGATCTGGTTCTCCTCCACGAGATTCAGATCGGGGAACACGATCTTCTCGTAGTCCTTCCCGTTCCCGGCGGCGCCGGCTCCGGCGCCGCCGCCGGCGGCGTTCTCCGGCTCCTCCGGGTCGGCCAGCGCCGGCTTGGGCGTGGGCGAGATGGGCACGACCTCGGGGACGACCCCGATGTAGGAGAGCTCGAGCTGCAGGAAGCCCGAGGGGGTCTGGAAGAGGTCGCTGGTGGTGAGCTGGAACTCGCGGGCGAGCGTGCCGCCGTCGGCGGCGACGACCTCGGCGAGCGGCACGAGCGCGAACCCGAGCAGCTGGTCCTGCAGGTAGTTCTTGACGCGGCTGAGCATCCAGACCTCGCAGCGCAGCGCGGCGTCCACGTCCCCGGCCCGCACGCCGAGGCGCAGCGACTGGTCGAACACCGGGTTGCGGCCGCCGCCGTTGACGACCTGCGTGGACGCCACCGGCGCGCCCTCCCCCGGGAGCGAGACCCGCGCGTACACGTCCTGCTTGTGGTAGATGCAGATGTTCTGGATGTCCCGCGCGCTCTGCACGTGCACGTCGACGTACCCGATCAGCTCCCCGCCGCCGCTCCCGTTCGCCGCCGCCGCCCCCGTCTGCTGCTGCTGCTGCTGCTGCGGCTCCATGGCGAAAAGGAACACGCCTCTACCAAATCAACTCCGCAACTGCAACCAAAGAGGAGGACGGCAACTAGTCAGACGAAATCCATATAATAAGAACACGTAATTCTCTCGCAAGAAGAATTCAGTCAGAAACCGGTGGGAGGATGGGCAGCTGCATAGTCGAAATCCGGGAGTAGGTGGGGAGAAACTGTCGGCAGATGCTTACTACTACAGTGCGCCGGGCCAAACCGGAAGTCCTCCTCCACAGAGAGTTCTTCAACAGCCGAGTGACGGATCGACCAATCCTACCGCAACTCGATTCAACCACGCAACCAACCACTCATTCAACACAACAGCAACTAAAAATAACCCAGCCAGCGAACGAAGAAGCTCCGACCAGAGCCTGCTGCTGCTAGCACTGAAGAAGAAAGGCGACCGGACCAGTGATGCACGCACAGGTTTCCATCCCAAGAAAGGGAAAGAAAGCGCAGAGGCTCAAATCCCAGCAAAGCAGAACAAGAAAAGGCGAGCAGAGGGGGAGATCTCATCTCAGAATCAGACACACGGGAGGGAATTGAAGGAAGAGTTCGAGATGCCGCGCGCTCACCTTGTCCGTGCTGCTGCTGGAGAGGGACGACGATGATGAGCGAAGCAGAGCCACTGGAATCAAGCGGGGGAGAGCGGGCGGGGCCGCGCCCGGCTGGGGGCTCGAGGATATAACACACACGAAAGCAGATTAGGGGTAGATTTTTTCTTTTCCACATCTTTACCTAACTGAGCTTGCTTTTATTGCCTTGTTTGGCCTGACCGTAGTGTTTAGCGTAGGACTGCTGCTGCCTCCTCCATGCTCAGTAGACTAAAGATAGACTACTGCAGTATTCAAAGGCGCCAAAAACCATCTCTCCCCGGCCGTAATCGTATGGCGACCGCATACTTAGCAATCAGGGCTACTAAGTATTATGCACGTAGAAAAGAAATGGTTAAAAAACGGGGTTAACGGGCCAGGAGGCGCACATACAGAGGAACTAGGAGGAGGAAAGGCCGCGAAAGGAGTCGCAGAAAGTCCGCGGCCGTGAGCTCAGGCCCGGGGGGCAGGCACTTTGCGCGGTTTTCCGTCGTGACAGGCAGGCCCGAAAAGTCAAGGGCGTCCGTCTCGCGCCGGGGTCGGCGGCGGCTTGGCGCCTTGTGGCGGCAGCGCGTGACGGGTCCGGCCAATGGCGCGCCGCCACCTACGCGCCGCCGTGTGGCCCACAGCGCGTCCTTTTTTTGATGGGCAGGCCGCATTTTTTTTTAAAATCGAAGGGAACCGTCTCGTCAGGGCTGGGGTGCCCTGGCTGCTGCTACGGCCGAGAACGAGCGAAGCTGGTGGGGGTGGGTGGTGCGGGCGGCGTCGCTGTCCGTCCCGTCCTGCCCGGCCGCGCCGCGGTGTTTGGGTTGCGGGCCCCGCGCGCGCTCGCACGCTCGCGCAGAGAGAGGAGGCTTTCAAAAGCGGGGCATCATCTCGATGCTTTTCCGCTCCCGCCATCATCGCGGACCCGCGAGCGAGTTCGCGATCTCATCGGCGTGGCCTGCAGCCTGCCCAGCCCAGGCTCGCGGGGCCGGGAGAGACGGGACGCCGATCGCGCCGCGCGTGGCCGCGCACGGTGCATGCCGGCCGCGCCGGCGACGCGGACGTGAGGTCTTGGGACAGGAACGGGAGTGCGCGGCGCGCGGCCGGTGGCTTGGCCTTTGGCACGGACGGTTCTACGTGCGCGTGCGCCGGATTAGCTACAAAGCTCGAGGAAAGTTTGGTCGTCGAGTAAACATATTATGCCCGGCTGCTAAAACAGAATCTGAGTCCTCTGACCCATGTGCCGGTTGACGCCTCCACGAGATAGACGGCATCCGCGCCGCTGGGTCAGGTGGGGTGGGGGCGGACGGGGGAGACGAACCCATGAGCCGACGAGCCTTTTTTAGACCGTTTCAAACTTTGGTGGAAACGGTTAGTAATTTCTGCAACGGTCATCATGTGCCGCGGTCGCAAAGAATGTTGGCGGCTGGGCTGATGAAAGGAGTCTTCATTCAACCCGGCGTCGACGTCGATTGGGAAGACTCGCTGAGCGCAGGTTACGCGCCCGTGTTAATCTTTGTTTAACCCACGGTCGAGTAACTCTGAGTTAGAAATTCCGCAGGTGACGCTCTGACTGATGCAGCTGTGTTCATCGAAATTTAAGCTCTAAACCTCTCTTTCTCTGAGGACGGGACTCTGAATCTCCTCAAGGCTCACAAACGGAGCAAAACTGGCTTTTCAAGTAGATCATGTAACTTCATTCATCATGATGTTGAAGTCGCACATGCATGGATGTAATCGATTGACCAATAGAAAGTGAGCGAGGGCATCAACGCGTACTTGATTGCAGCTTGAGTGTGAGTAGGAGTATCTTGCTCTCCTAGATCCAGTGGATGTTGCAGATGCGGCAAAAGCGCGCCAAAGGTGCCACTAGAATCCAGTTAGCCCGTGGGAGTTCCTTTTTGTTTGAGCGTGCAGTCGTAACAGACAGACTGGTCCTCCGGCTAAGCTAGCGGCGAAATCCCACTCAAGGCTTGCATAACATTTTTCTTTTTCGGAATCCAAATGCAGTATGAGCTATTTCTGAATGTTTCAGATGTCGCATAAGTAGTTATCACTTACCATAACAGTACTACTCTCTCCGAACTTCGATTGTTGACGTCCATGCTTTTCAAGCTCAAATTAAGTCCGGAGGTAGCAAGCCAACAAAGAAGTTAACATCAAGGGCCATGGACGTCAAATATATCGGGGCCCTGCGTTAGCTCCTAGTACGATATGGCGTGTCAATGGTCTATTCGGCATTCGGCAATCGGCAGCGTCAAAGCGTGAACAATGGAACAAATGTGTTCAAAGACAACGATGCAGAAAAAAAAAGAAAGAAGAAGACAACGATGCAGAAGCAAATGCGAAATCCCAACGGCCTGAAGAAAATGAGCAACGTCAGAGTCCGGAAGGCGTGGCAGCAAGCATTGGGCCCGGCCCGTTAAAGAGTCCTTGTTAATCACCCAATTACCATTATGAAATTCAAAACAAAATACGGCCCTCAAATTTTCTGCTCAGCGAAGGAATACACTGCTGAGGTGACTGGCTGCTAATAAGGCGAAGGCAAAGGCGATGTAGCATATATCTCTTATCCTTTTTTTTTTACTGTCTATACCTCTTATCCTGTTGCAGGACATGCAGAAAAACGGTGTGCATCCGTCTTACTGCATAACTGTACGATGCGAGGTCGACGATGGTAAAGAACAAGGTGCTGTTGTGCTATTTGGATTATCTGAAATCATGTTATGTACGCCAGTCGTGGTCTACGATAACGATTGGACGTAGTCGAGTGGCAACAAATGCTGATAGAGCAAGATGCAGTGCTCGCTTGGCCTCTAGTACATCTATCTCTGAATGGATTAGAGTACGACTTTAAGCGCCCTGATTCTACTTCAGAATGAAAGGCAAGTCCATACGTTTATGTCACACTGATTACGTATCAAGCAAAACAATTGCTTGGAACCAAGTAAACCTTCAAAGATGAGAAGGACAAGCCCGCGAGCGATGATGAAGCAGGGAAGAAAGGTTGATGCGTGCGTGCCCTCTGCCCATTCCTTGGTTGCACGACACTAGCATGGTCCCTCACTCTAGTACTCCAAGTAGCAGGTCGCCCCAAAGATGATGGTACATCGCGGCCACATCGCTCGTCGCACATGGCCGTGCCGTTACGATCCAGCAGCATGGGCGTCCACATCGCCGGGATACCGGCCGTTTTCGGCATTCACCGGCCGCAACGCACGGAACAGAAAAGGCCGGCACGTTCCCATTGATTCAGTCGACGGCGATGGCTGCCGAGACTTCTTGTTCAGAAAACGGAGGCGTTTCTTAAGTGCAGGATATTGTTTCCAGGAGAACATTTTTGGGGGATTCTCGTACGGTACCCAGTCGTTGCCGCGTCGTACGTACGAGTGCTGCACAGTCTGTAACGAGATGAGGACACGAGCTAGCAAAGGAACGAAGGGCGCGCGTGGATTCATCAGCGAGGAAAAGAACAGTGCACGCCGTCGATTTACAGATCATGTGCCAATAGTTTACAGGTCGCCAGGCAACATCAGCTGTTTAGTTTATATCAGGCGGTCTCCGGTGCGGAGTACTTATGTGTGGCCTTTGATGGCCGTCGGCGGCAGGATAAAGGTCTCCAACTTGGAGTCAGAAGGGTTCCGTTTAGGGAATTTTGTATGTGGGACATTCCAAAAATATGGTTTTGTTTGTGGGATATCGTTGCTTTCCTATTTGCCTCTCGGACACTAAGAAATTGTGGTTTTTGTCTACAGGACACTATAGAAGGAGAAGTGACAATTTTCAATTTTTTTATCTCCATGCACAAAATATATTATAATTTGAAATTTAGCACAAACATACGTTACTATATTTCCTATACATGTTGTTTTTTTCATACTTATCGTTGATTGTTTGCATAAATTTTTAGCTAAGAAAATATTTATTTTCAAAATCAAACCATGCAAATAATCGGTGAAAAATCTCTACTACTTAAAAAGTCTCAAAGAGGTCGTCAGCCACAATTTTCAGACCTCTGCCATTTGAATTCGTATCGAATTTGAATTTAATTCGATTTAAATTCAAATGTTCGAAGTAGTCTTTATATAAACCAACGGGATATGCTCACAAACGTTTACGCGATGTAGTGGTTAGTGTAACATCCCCACCCTAATCACACTTCTAATTGCGCTGTCAGTACAAAACTAACAAAAGTTCAGGTGATCATGTTTAAAGAATTCAAACGAATCCTTTATTTCAAAAGTGATCGAATGTGGCTTGAACTAAATCGACCAAATTTTGCACAAAAGGGGTCCCAAATAAAAATGTTACTGGGTTCCCTGTCTCCAAGTATAATTTTATAGAAATTTCCAGATTTTTACGAAAAGGGGAAGCAGTTCAAATAATTCGAGGAACATTCAAACAAGTTCTGTCTTCACAGAATTTTAGTTCAAATTCTGTGCCGAAATTTGAAAAGTTCCAATAATGAGAAATGGTCCTGGATACCTTTCCTTCTAACTCTGAATTTTTCAGATTTTTCTGAACTGTGTAAGGTTAGGTTTTGAGCACTTAAAATTTGCACATTTTGGAAAATCGTTTGGAAAAAGAAAAATGGCCGCGTGTCATCTTCTTCTTCCTCTTCTCTCACTGTGCTGCCAACTCCACTGTGGTCGACGCCATGACTTCGTCCTTGCCCGAGCAATGGCGCCCAAATTGCGGCCAAGTCTCGTCCTCATCCGCGTTCATCTCCCCTGGCTAGCTCCCTCTCCCTCATTCGCCTCGTTCTCGCGCAAGAACACAAAACCGAGCTGCCATGGCCGCCTCCACTTGAGCTCGAGCTCGCCGCCACCCCAGTCGCTCCCCAAGCTCGGCCCCAACAGAGAGAAGGTGCGCCAGGAGTCCCTCTATCCTACCCACAACACAAACTTCGAGCTCCCCCACCCTGTAGAGAGATTGGCGCGGGATTTCAATCATGGCCGCCGGGTGACCACCGCCGACATCGACGTCAAATTCTCCGCCCACGGTGAGCCTGGGTTCAATTCCTTTTTCGAGTACCTGCACAACCCGTCAACGCAGGTCCTGAACAACTTTTTCCCTCTCTCCACAGCCTAGCTCGCCGGATTTTCGTCTTCTTCCTCGCCGCCGTCCGCCGGTCCGACCCACCCCTACGACGAACTCCACGTTCAGGCCATCTTCCACGTCTACACGTACAACGGTGAGCTTAGCCTTGGTCCGTAGGAGTTCGTGCTCGCTCAAGAACACGTCTCCGGCGAACCTAGTCGCCGGAACACCGCCGCGCCATTGCCGCCGCCACCAACCTCGCTGCCGGCCTAGTTTCGGTGACCGCGCAAGTGCACACGTAGTTGCCGTAGAGTCGCCTCGCAACCCTCGTCTCTATGCTAGTCACGGTTTTCGTTAGATCCTCTCCGTTCGTCGGGAACGCGGCCGTGCCACTGAGCCGCAGTGCGCGCGCATGCCCTGCACTCTGGCACTGCTACAGTGCCAGGCCTTTCTTCTTTTTCGTTTTCCTCAAAAATCGACCGGTTTTGTAAACTCGATAGAAAATAAAGTATAACTCAGAAAAATGCAAAATAATTTTTTTTGGATTCCCTGTAGTTAGCTCTCTCCAGTGGTACTACATAAACACCTGCAAACGCAATAAAATTGTGTACAAAATTCAGAGAACGGGAAGAAAAACAAATTCATATATCCATTTCTGCTCATCCAAAAATTATGATTTTTGGTATTCTTGTACCCCATGGCATCCCTGAACTGTTCACCAAGTGGCATGGTTAATTTTGGCATAGTTTAGCAGTAATTTCATTTCCAAGCTTTTCGTTGTTGCATCTTTAGTATTTTATTCTTGCATGTTCTCAACTCAAGTTTTGGATATATTATTGTCCAGAGTACTAGAGTTCTAATGAAAATTCTAAATAAAGTTTTTTTGCCTTCCAGAACCTTGTTAGAGAAATTTTGAAAGTAAATCCTAGTCTCGATCTTTGAAAACTATCGGATTGTTTAGTTCCTTAGTGAAAATACTGCAAACAAAAGTGTCATAAAAATCTTCTGGGTTGTCCTGAACCTCACATCAGCACCACTACCATGCCACTGCACTCTTTCATTTAACCAAGTTTAATATGTTCATTGCACTTAATTGTGAACTTGTATTGCATTCATTTAGGGAACAACACCGGAACCGAGGACGTGGAGATCGAGGCCGAGGAGACCGGCGCTGACTTGAACGTGCTTGAGTGTGCTAACCACCAGACCCAAGGCAAGCCCCGGTGCACCCCTATGTTTTCTAAGTTTTTCGTTTTCACACATGTATTTCGAGTAATGAAATGTGCATTATGTTTAGGAGTTGTATGAAACCATAGATGCACTAGAAATCCTCATTCCTATGGGTTGGTTCAGTTATATACAGCCGCTGGGTAGTGTTTGCTATGGTTAATATCGAGTCATCGGTAGGAAAAATCGGGTGGTATGGAGACCGCTCGATATAAGTGGAATCGGGTTTACTTTATGCTCTCACATGATGATGATATTGAATTGAGACCGAACGGGGAAGTTCATGTGTAGGTTGAGGTGGCAAGGTTGGCCCTTGTTCGCCATAGCCCCGTTTGTGTCGGTTGAGGACCGTTCGTTGTGGCCCTACTCAAACAAGTTTGAACAGTACCGGATGCATGCTAGTAAAAATGGAAGCTAGTAAACTGATGTAACTCGATTACTGTAGTGGTTGGACGACAACCCACCTCTCTTTCTAGGGTGATATTTGGGAAAGTTCATGGGCTAACCACGGATTGCCCCGATGTGTGGTATCGCGTGGAGGACATTGTACTTGGGAGAGGTGAGAACCGGCCCGGCCCTCTGGTGTCGTTGTGAAAGGTTGCCGTGCGTGACTCTTTTGAGTGTGCGTATGTCGTGTATCTCGGGTTTCGCCTGCAGGTGTAAATCGATTCGAATCGCCGTCCCTCACGGTTATTGAGTACCACTTGTTCACTGCGTCACATCGTAGTAAGAAGTGCACAGGATGATGTATACTTGCTGATTTGATACTTCAATAATTGTATTGCAACCTTGTATGAATTAGCATAGGTGCTAACATTTATATTTATGCAAGAACCCTGTTAACTTAGCTAAAATATGAAAGTAAGGACTAACTTCTAGTGCTGTTTTATTGCAATATTACCTTTACCATGGTCAGCCCCCTGCATGTTAGGAATCGGTCTTAGAAGACTATTTTAACGGGTAAGACTTGCTGAGTATTAGTTGCTCAGGGTTTGTTGTTTAAATTTTTGTTGCAGGTATTCCTAATTGTAGCTTCTGTGGTTGTTGTGGCAAAGTAGTGTGGGAGGGTGAGCCGCCCAAGGACTGGTCCATTGAGTGGGTTCCCTCCTCTCCCAACCAGGAGCAAGGTGAATGAGATCGTGTTTACGGGCCGGACTTGATTTTCTTGTAGATATGTATCGTCGTGTGTTTCGCTTCCGCTAGTGCTTATGTAATCGAATTTCGAACTCTTTTATGTATTGTAAAACCTTTACCTCAGAACATGCACTCTTTTATGTAATCAAGTACAAACCTAAGTTGTAATAACTAAATCACTTGCACTCTATTTTATTTATGCTTATGTGTGTGGTCATTTGGATGCTTGCTTCGCCAAGTGTCACCCGATATCGATTCTGTTAATGCTAACCCCTCATTTTTGAGGCGGTATGCTACAGCTGGTATCAGAGCCGACCTTCGCTGTGTCGCGGGCGCAGTCACGGTATGCATGGCGCGTGGGCGTGGGTCCGCTAGGCGGGGCACGGCATGACACGGCATGACACGTGCTGGACGTGGCCAGGAAGGGGCGATCCTGTGTCTACTGCAAGGTTTACATTACCGTTTCAACCGGAAAAACCGGCCCGGACCGGTATGTCCGGTTACCGGAAAAACTGGTCAGAAACTGGACCGAAATTCAAATGACAAATTTTGAATAAAAAAATGTCAAAATTTCCGGTAAACCGGTCCGGTTTACCGGTAAATCGGACAATAATCCCGAAAAACCGGAGACAAAGTTGGAAAAATCCATGAAGGTTGCTGGTTCGAAAAAAGGTTTAAAAAAAAGGGTTTTTCCTTTTTTCCTTCCCTTTTCAACACATAAAGCTTGCTCGATTTTTTTAACAGATCAAACGATCGAATCTACGTGTTTCGTTTCCACCATTGGGCTGCAAATTCGATCTAGTTTTTTTACATATTTTTTGTTTTGAACTTTTTCAAATTTTCAATTTTTTTTGAAATTTAAATTCGAAAACCGGGCTACCGGGTAAACCGGACCGGACCGGTGTTTCCGGTTTTCGCGAAAACTGGTCCGGTTTACCGCGGTTTTGTCAACCCTGGTTTACTGTCCCCTGGATGATTCGAGGAGTCAGGGGGTAAGCTGGTCGCTCGACGGGACATCGAGTTCTAAAGGGGGGAGAATGTAACATCCAGGATGTTAATTCAAGACCCAAAAAAATAGAATCGACCAGTTGTTCGGCCCGTGGGCCGGGTCCATTGGGCCGCGGTACTGTAGCATTGGGGCACTGTAGCGCCGTGTACTGTAGACGCGGAACACTGTAGCTGTGAGGTACTGTAGCACTGCGAGTTTAGTCCCATACCGGATATTCACCGGGAGCTGGACCAGCTTAAATACTCAGTCCTGGGTGGAGTAGTAACCGGGTTAACCCTTTTACGCAAAGCGAGGACGAAAGCGTAAGAGTTGTTGCTGTTAGGTGGGGCCCGCACTGCAGGCGTACGGGTCTGGAGTCGTACTCTGGGCTGGGGTGTTACAGAATGGTATCAGAGCCGACCTTCACTGTGTCGCGGGCGCAGTCACGGTGTGCATGGCGCGTGGGTCCGCTAGGCGGGGCACGGCATGACACGGCATGACACGTGGCCAGGAAGGGGCGATCCTGTGTCTACTGTCCCTGGATGACTCGATGAGTCAGGGAGTAAGCTGGTCGCTCGACGGGACGTCGAGTTCTAAAGGGGGAAGAATGTAACATCCAGGATGTTAATTCAAGCCTCAAAAAAATAGAATCAGCCAGTTGTTCGGCCCGTGGGCCGGGCCTATTGGGCCGCGGTACTGTAGCATTGGGGTACTGTAGCGCCCGAGTACTGTAGCCGCGGAACACTGTAGCTGTGCGGTACTGTAGCACTGCGAGTTTAGTCCCATACCGGATATTCACCGGAGCTGGACCAGCTTAAATACTCAGTCCTGGGTGCAGTAGTAACCGGGTTAACCCTTTTACGCAAAGCGAGGACGAAAGCGTAAGAGTTGCTGCTGTTAGGTGGAGCCCGCACTGCAGGCGTACGGGTCTGGAGCCGTACTCTGGGCTGGGGTGTTGTTACAGTTAGCCCTTTCGCTTCCTTCTCTGCGACCCTTGTTCGAATCTTGTTCTCAGCAGCGCGTACTTTTTTTTTTTTTTTTTTTTGGCCGGGGCGCCGGCGACCGACCTCACCAGGGCCCAGGCCATGTAGGAGAGCGACGGGCCGAGACCAGAGTACCTCGCCGGCACGTTCGGCGACGCGGACACGCGGAGGTGGCGCGGGAGATCTCCGAGCACCTGGAGGTACACAACCATCGTCAAGTGCGAGCGCCGCTCGCTCCACGTGGGTTCGACCTTTCAGCGTTCTGCCAGCCGACTCCGACTCCTAATCCTTTTTCAGTAAAGCACAAGTCAAACTGAAAACTCAAATTGAAAAAAAAAATCGAATCAGGCTTGGAGATGCCTAATGGTCGTTGGTCTGATTAGCCATCACCGGCAGCCAATTTCTTGGATGGGGGGGGGGGGAGAGAGAGAGAGAGACGGGGAAAAAGGAAAGCTACAAGATAATGAAATTAGAAATCGCGTAGCCCCGCCTGCAAACGTCCGCGAGGTGGTCCGCCGCCAATCGCCGGGAGTACCTCCATCCGCCACCATCGCATCATGAGTTTGATTTTCATGCAGGAGCCAGACAGGCCGGGGTCGTATTTCATTTTCAAGCGAGGCTGATCTGAGGAGTTGAGGAAATTGTTAATTGGGCTGCTCAGTTATTTTAGCCTAATTTTATGTTAGATGAATCACCTTTGTCTTTATTTGTTACATATATTTTTTTAATAAAATGGCTATGCCTACGACTCCGATGGTATACCCGAGTACGACTACACATTGCGGCTGTGAATGTCATCTCTTGTCTCTGATTTGTTAGACGCCATGGTTTGGAATTAGGTACGTGAGTCGGACTACTGGCGTCAAAGAACATGTTAAGTAACTACAAAACGAATCACCTATACTCAAAATTGGGTATGATTTTTTTTTTCATATTCACGCACAGTAAATAAATAAATTTAGAAAACGATGAAGAGAGACATGGAGTCACACTCAGTTACTTTATTTTCATAAGAACTACGATTTTTTTTTGTGAAAAAGAACTACAATTTATAAAGTATAAGATGGTCGTAACTAATTTTTGACTGCATACTTATCATGTGTATTGTGTTGTCATGATGATATTTAGCCCGTAGCAACGCACGAGCAAATTGCTAGTCAAGAAAAAATCACATGGGCCGAAAATGCGACAATATATCTATGTGCCAAATTTCAAGTTAAAATCTATTTTGTGCATTAAGATAAAAGTTTTTAAAATAGTCACTTCACTTGCTATAGTGTCCTACAAACAAAAGCCACAATTTCGCAGTGTCCGAAAGACAAATTATAAAAGAACGATGTCCTACAGACAAAACTATATTTTTTAAGTGTCCTACAGACAAAAATCCCTTGAGTTTATCTATGCGCTGACCATCTTGATAGACCGATAGTGTGGAGACTGCGCGGCGAGTTTGATCTTTGAGGTAGTTGCTGGTTTCTGACAGGCAGAGCTTCTTATTCTTGGTACTTGCACGAGTGGCAGTATTATACTGCTCGAGATATTGCTGAATATTTGAAGACTTGCTGTTGCAAGCTGTTCATACTCTAGGATACGGAGATAAGGCCAAATTTGGCTTCTTGATTGAGCTAATGGACTGGCTTCTCAAATCTGGCTTCTTGCGTGGAGTACGAGTGTGTGACCTTTGTTTGTCGCTCTCCAACTTGGAACCAGTTGAAGTTTTTCTATAGGCTGACTAGCCATTTCGTTTTCTATAAATTTATGACCTGTTCGTTTCGCTGCAGCTGCAGAAAAATAACTGCGAACACTGTAGCAGCTGCAGAGACACTGTAGCAGCTGCAGAAGAAATAACTGCGAACACTGTAGCTACTGCAAAGCAGCCGCTGCAAAGCAGCGAGACGAACACGCTGTTAGTATGTTCGCCTTGCTACTTTGCAGCAGCTGTTTTGCAGCAGCTACAGTGTTCTAGTTATTTTTTCAGCAGCCGCTACAGTGTTCACAGTTATTTCTTCAACAGCCGCTACAATAAAACGGCTGCATCGCAGCGAGGCGAACAGGCTGAATAACAGAGATCCAGATTGCGTGTTGTGCAGCAAGCATAAAGTAGAAGCAGTTGCTTGGTTCTGACGGAGCCTGTTCGTGCCTCTTGTTTCATTGTAGGCTTCTATCACGAATGGCACGCGGTACTTCTCCACATATTGCTGAATATTTGAAACCCAGTCATTGCAAGCTGCTCAAAGTTCAGGTTACCGGAAGAAACATGGCCAAATCAGATGCAACCTTCAGTTTAGTTAAGAGTAAACGCCACGGTCTCTCTCGTTCCATTGGGTCAAATCCATGCACATTGGTATCGAAAATGAACGCTGAAACAGACCGAATCAACGTCATCGCCACATTCCTGGCATGCATTAGCTCCAGGACCAAGCAACAGAAACATCTCGGTCAGCCGTAGAGACTTGGGGAAGCAGCACGGCAGAGCCCAACACGGGTTGCGTCCACGGACCAGCCTCGAATTAATTTGTTCTCCTGTTTCGTCAGACAAGTCATATTCTGCTGCTACAATAATAAGATGATGGAGCAAATTTCTCTCCTAAAACAGTAGGACTACCAATCATCCACCAAAGAGCAGGGCACCGGGACATGGGTCCTTGTTCCTGCTAATCTCAGCGAGCTAGCGAAGACAGCGACTTCAGATTATCCGAACTGTGCAACGCAATGGAGGTGATGCCCGTCTTGTCGCGCGGAGTTTGATCCCATCTATCTCCAGCAGAAGGTCCCGCGTTGTCCTTGAGATTCAACCAGGATTTACAGATTTTTTATTCATACTATCATCTCTGATAGCGACAATAATCAATTATATAGACAGCAAATCGTGTGCGAGTCTCGTGACAGCTAGCAGATCCAAATGGTCGGCGGAAAACTTCAAAATCTTCCATGGGTGATAATCATCTCCCATCAATATATACTTGTGTAACCTAGCATGTTTAGAAGTTCTGGTTCAATCTGATACATTATAGTTATTGCAGTAATACTACCACGCTAACCCACCATCTGCTCCAGCATCCATGACAGCAGTGTACACTGTTCCTAGCTTGATGACACTAAAAAATCCTTCAAAAATGTGCAGAAGACATATTAATATGGTTCATATGTCTGAGTTGCACCAATGGCAGACTACTTATGTCTGCCATAAAGTATGTAACTTTGTTAACCTTGCAGACACACCACGGATTTAGAACAAAAATGCAACACGGAATGTTTGCAAAATAGTCACACTAGATATAGGAGGAACAGGTGAATTTGGACTCCAAACCTCAAGTAAAAACAGACATGGTCGGTGATCCAACATTCTCCTATAACCTGACCAAAGCCAAGCAAGGGTACCACCAATTACTACCCTAACATCCTATACACAGTTACAGTTCAACATCACTGATTTGAATTACCACCATCTCTCTGCTAGCATCTCTTCTGAAATCCTGGTTCCTCCTCAACTGATGTCAGTAGCAAACTTACCAGCCAACCCAACCATCCATCAGCCACGAACGCATTCATATTCACATCATCAAACCAAAACCAGCTGTTATTTACAGACCGTCTCCTCACAGAGCTACTCCATTCTCACGACTCCAATCCGAGAATGGTGAAGATGAGATCAAAGACAAGCGAAACATTCTTCAACCACATAATTCCTGCTTCACCTAGCCAAGCTAGTAGCTGCCACTGGTCCAGCTCCGCAACCGCCCCCTTGCCGCTGCTCGCGCAGTTGACCGAGTAAAGTCTCAGCCTGCAAGTCATACAGAAAAGATTAGACTTCACAATTTGGGAACACTTTCGAGAGTCAACAACATTGAGTAAGACATTCATGGTAAGCTGCTACAAGCTAGGGCTTCCACAAGCTATTTGGAGCCTTCTCATTTTAATCAGCACCAATAAGTTTAGAGAGTTTTCTTAATTTACAGACTCCAAGGTTGGTTGTTTCCTCGAAGTATCAAGGTAGGAGCAAAAGAACATCAGTTTTGACTCGCAGAGGACAGCATGCATTCTCCTGTTCTCTGAAGATTTAGCAGATCTTGGACAGTACTAGAGAAATGTGAAAAATAAGCAAGTGCGTATCTCCACAATGTGAAAAGAATCTGGGGGTCAACACCTGACTTGATATTCATGCCACCTGGCCTGATGGCTTGCATTAAGAAGGTTTGAGATAAAGCACAAATCTACCTAAATCCACCTAAACCACAGGTACAGGTACAGTGCTCTATCTTCCCTCTAAGATTAATGTACTTTTCAGCACTTGTTGTCAATCAAGCTTCAATCAAACTCGATCTTTAACTGATGAATTGGTTGCATACTACTGTTTAGTACAATCAGTGGTGAACTGACTAACAACTATTTCAGTCAAATGCTCAAATCACTTGAACATCTATCCACCAATCACCCTTTGTTACATTAGTCAAATGGAGTAAAATTTAGCAGGTCGCATTCGATTCTATCATAGCATTCGTGTATAAGACTAGGATGTAACTGAGGTTAATTATCACTGAAGTTTGTCAACGTGAAAAGAAAAGTGAACTGGCGTCGCCGTAGCTTACCTTGTGCTTGGCGCGGGCAGAGCCGGACTGTGATAGCGCGACAAGCGGCGGGATGGCACCCTCTCGTACGAGAAGCGCACGGTTGCTGGCGCTGTCGGAGCACAGCTGCAGCAGCGCCACGACGGCGAACTCCTTCTCCCTCGAGGGCCCATCCTCGATCGCCTCAACCAGCGCAGGGATCCCGCCAGCCTCGACCACGGCGTCACGGCCCTCGGCGATGCCCGCAAGGCTGCCCAGGACCACCATCGCCTTCTCGGACGTGCCGCTGCCGCGCTCGCCGATGAGGTGCACGAGCGGCACGACGGCGCCGGCGCTGACCGCGCGCTCCTTGTTCCGGCGCGCGGAGCAGAGGCGGTAGAGCGTGGTGAGCGCGTCCTTCTTGCCGCGGGTGGAGCCCGCGGAGAGCAGCGCGACGAGCGGCGGGACGGCGCCGCACGCGCCGATGGTGGCGCGGTTCTCCTCGATGCCGGACAGGCTGAGCAGCGCGCACGCGGCGTTCTGCTTGGCGGCGGCGGTGCCGGTCCGCAGCGCGTAGACGAGCGGCTTGATGGCGCCGGCCGCCGTGATGGCCGACCGGTTCCGCTCCTCGAGCGAGAGGTTGAGCAGCGCCGTGACCGCGTTCTCCTGCGCCACGGGGTCCGTGCTCCGCAGCAGCGGCACCAGCGCCGGGATGGCGCCCGACACGCCGATCAGCTCGCGGATGTCGGAGCGGTGCTTGGCGAGCAGCCGTATCCTGGCGGCGGCGGCGCGGCGCGCGTCGGGTGCCGCCTCGGGCCCCAGCGCCCGCACGCACGCCAGCACGAACGGCTCCACGCGCTCGAGCGGCGCGGCCTCCGCCGACAGGTCCATGGACTCCAGCTCGTCCAGATCCACGGCGGCCGCCGCCGCCGGCTCCGGCGCGGCGGATCTGGCCGCCGCCGCCCCCGCCGCCGCGGCCAGGCGCTCGAGCTCCCCGGAGATGTCGGAGTTGAAGCTGGAGCAGTAGTCGGAGAAATCCCGCGACAGGTCGAGCAGCTCCGTGGCGGCCGCGTTGATGGCGGAGGACGACTTGGCGACGGCGGCCGGGTGCGCGGGCCCCGCCGTGGCGGCCAGCTCGCTGAGGTGGAAGTCGATGACGGAGTCGGTGAGGTTCTCTATGTCCTCCTCGTCGTCGTCGGCGCGCGAGGCGGCGGCGGCGGCAGCGGGGGAGCCCGGGGCGGAGTCCGGCTGCAGCAGCGCGGAGCGGATGGTGCGCATGGAGTGGCCCGGGCGGCGGAGCGGCCGCGCCGACGCGCAGGGGCTCTGCCCCGGCGAGGGCGAGGGGATCTGGGAGCCGGCGAGCGAGACCATGGCGGGCGGGCGGAGGCGGGTGGGCTGGCTGGCTGGCGGGCGAGTGATGATGAGGGAGGGAGGGGAAGGTGGTGGTGGTCGGGTGGTTGGGCGCTGTACTGATGTCTACACGTATACGCTTTTGCCGATGCTTCTGTGTTGTACACGCCCGTGCACAGCGCCGAGCGCGCGCGCGCAGCAGTGCCACAGTCCACTCCCGCGACGGAACGGAATGAGGTGCGAGTGCGGTGTGGATCTTTGTACCCCCGCTTTTGCTCCGTGGAAGTGAGTGTTCCGGGTTGACGCCGGCACGGCAGACAGGTGGCTACAACGCTGCCATGCGCCTGCTGCTAAAGCCTGCTAGCCAGCTAGTAGCTCACTCCTTGCTTGTGCGAGTACCCCAATGACACGCGGGGCCGGGGAAGCTCAGTGCGTGGCTGTCAGTGGGTCGGAGTGGAGTGCCGGTGCTCTCCAGTGAACACGTATCACCAGCACCACCAGTTAAACTTAAATTTTACTTTTTGTGGCCGGCCGGCGGGTCATGAGGGGCAGCAGGGGAAGGAAGGAAGCGAGCAAGCAAGGAATCGCTTTCCGTTTGTTCCTTGTTCGCTGTTCCGCCCCGCGCGCCATGCCATGCCATGCCAGGTTAACGGAACGGGGCGCGCAAGCCGACGATCCTGCCAGGCTGCCACCGCCCCCGCCCCCGCCCGGGCCGTACCGTTGCCTCGGCGGTGTCGTTGGCCTCGTCATCTCGTGGGACGGACGGCCTCCTTCCCCGCTTTGTTTGCTGGGTAGGTTCCGCATGGCATGGGCGGGGAGTGGTTTTGGTTTGGTTTGGTTGGGGAAGCCGACGGCGCAAGGCCAACGGCGCGTGCGACGGCTCCGGTTTCCTCCTCCTTTTTTGTTACCGGGAATGCTGCGGCATTTGGCAGATTTTTGCAGAGTGGCGTGGCGCGGTGGTGGACCGGGACGCTTTGCAGCACGCCGCCTCGTGCCCGCGCGTGCTCCAAAGAAGGTGTGTTCATCACTTCGTCACGCGTCGGCGTCGGTCGGTCGCGCGTCGTCAGGTGCGTCTATGGTGTGGGGGTACTTGATGACTGACGAAGCCTGGGAAATCGACACGGGAAAAAGGCAAAACGAAGTGCGGAGAGAAGCTCGCGATGATGAGTGCGTGCGTGGGACAAGCGTGGAGGACCGCACTCTGAAGCTGAATGAAGGCGGTGGTTCTTCAAGTTCCTGGTAATCACACAGGATGTATGTTTTTCGTGCACAACAAAACGCTTTGCTTCGAAACCAGTTTTCAGTGGTAATTCCCTAATTTGGCCAACATTACCGGCAAATCCATTTCCTTTAGTCGTTCGCCGGCCTGTGAGTAGCCCGTAGGCCCACAATGAATTTACATTGGGCCACTTGTTTTGTACGTTCGTCGAGCCTGCAAAGTCCCCTCGGCTGCCCATAGTTGGGGCTACTGTTTCCCTACCGTCGCAGCCCAAATGGAGCCCGCTTTACAAAGAAATATGCAAATCAAGAATGGAATGATAGATTGCTTGTTTCCACAATGTTTTTTTAATGTTCCAGAGTAGGCATAGTGACAGTTCTTTCAGCTAAATAGGTAACCTATCGATTTTAAATTTGTCATCTTCAAATCAAAGTTTTTCCATTCTTGGTGAGTGCTGCTTGTTGACATTTTGTTGTATTTGTTATCTCCAGAGTAGCCACGATGGCTTTCTCTGTTACACTTTGGGCCTGTTTGGTGCCACTCCGAACAACTCCCGCTCCTCTGAGGCGAAACTGTAGAAGCAACTGTAGCGCACTCCTTCTAACCAAGCTAAAATACGTTAGGAGCAGGCGGAGCCACAATTTTGGCCTTCCATCAGCTCCCTAACAGTTTTTTTTTTTTTTTTTTTTTTTGCAGGAGCCACTGCCGCAGGAGCAGCACCAAACGGGCCTTTTATAGACCCAAGTTTGTTAAGTTTGAACATTTGTGCCACTCAAGTTCAGTCATATCGTGTAATGCATATCAGTTCTCGATATAGTTATGTCTTATCGCACCTTTTTGGTCAAATGTTTGCGCAAAATTTTCTAAAAGCTAGGCAATTGTGCATACGCAAACAATACTACTTGACACTTTTGGCACAAACTAATCTAAAAAAAAGAACTTGGATCCACTAACTATGGTCACGGATAAATAATGGAGAAAATTCCTTATTTGACCCTAAAAAAAATAAAGCTTCCTTCTTTGGCCCTAAAAGTTTTGAACTTACCTATCTAGACCAAAAACTAATTTATGTTCCTTATTTGGCCTTCCATCCAACTCTGTCACCTTCTCCCGTCAAATATTCATTCAGAGCAATGCCTAATGACTATATTGTCCTCGCTGCTGCCTCCGGTCAAGAACGCCACCAGGCAGGCTGCTCAGTGCGGGTTCCTCGCGTCAGGCAGCCGTCGCGCCCGCCTTCCCCGCGCCAGGCCGCTGCCGTGCCTGCCTTCCCGCGGTCAGCAGCCATGTGGCCGCGGGGGAGCAGCAGCTCGCCGCAGCGCGCCCGCCTTCCTCACTCCAGACACGACGAGCACGACCTCAACGGCAAGACGAACGCGAGGGCGATGGGTTGACCAATGGTGTTGTCAAGCAAGAACAGCACGAAACAGAAGAGGAAATATATTAGAAGGAAGGAGAAGTTAGCCCAGGCATCGACATGTGATGAAATCAGCCTGAGATTTCCAGTCCAAAATCAGCCGAAGATCAGTTTGAGGATGAGGCTCAGGCTCACCATGCCCCATTGCTAGGCTTGCCTGAATCCAATGAAATGTCCCACGTTCATGGTGAGATTGTTCCCAACTAATCTGGTCTTGTCTCGTCGACATGGATACGATGATTTTTGGCAGTGACTGTTCGTTCTTGAAAGCAGAGGAGAAAAAAAGGGAACCCTGCATCTCGCGTTGTAGTGCTTCGCTTGCTCCAAAAGTCACGCCCAGGAGCACAGCGGCGGCGGTGCAGTATGCTTATGCAGCCTGCGTCGAGGTGGATGCGTCTGTTAAGTTGATCTCTAACCCCGCAGGCCCAAAGGCCCGCGGCCCTTGATCGCGCCCTGATCGGGGGCGCCCAACCGAACCCTTGGTTGGTGGGCCCCTGTTGCCAGCGCCATATAAAAGGAGGTGGGGGCCGGCGGCTCACGACACGAGGTTCGCCGTGAGCACCGCACCCACCAACAAACCCTAACCCGATCCCGAGGGGGCGCTGAGGCAACGGGAAGCCGCCGCCACCACATCGCCGTCGCCCGCCGCCGTCACTCACTCGCCGCCAGTCGCCACAATGGCGGCTCCTGCACAATCGTCACACGAAGGTACGACCCCCTTGGTCCTTTTCCCTTAGATCCAGACCCGAACACCCTACTCATGTCTAGAACAGATCACAGGACCCGCTTTATCTACACCTAGTAATTTATCAGAGTTTAACAATGGTATCAAGAGCCTTGCTAGTGCGTAGATCTAGATCGGGTCGCAGAGATTAGAAGGAGATGATTGTTTTTTTGCGAATCAAAGATGAACCCTAACCCTAACCCTAACCCTAAGAAACAGAGGAAGGCCGGTTGGTGCTTACCTACTCCACCGTGCCGTCCACCGCGTCCACGCAGAGCAGAGACCGCCGCCGCTCGCCGCCGGGACGCCGCCGTGCGCGTGCACGACGGTGACAGAAAACAGAGCACCTGGCACCGTCACAGCGCCGCTCGACGGCGGCGCGTTCACCCTCGGGTGGACGCGCGCGCCGGCGAGGGGGGCTGCGGCGGTGCCGCCGTCTTCATTTCTCCAAGCCGCCGCCGTCGCCTTGCGCTCGTCGCATCGCCTCTGCGCGGGGAGGAGAAAGGGGAGAGAAAGAATGGGGGCTAGGGTTTCTGGAAGGACGACGCGCCGCGTTTTTGTTCACCCGATCTCCGCGCGTGTCCGTCCGATGGAGATCGACGGCCAGGATCGGCCGGCCGCCACTCGGGCTGAATTAAGCCCAGGCGGGATGAGGCGCTGGGCCGGTTTGGCGGTCCAGTCGCTGGACGCTGGGCTTCAGGCCCACGCTGGCGCGCGAGCGCGAAAGAGGCTGTTTTTTCACGGGCCAGGCCAAAATGCATAGAATGGTTTTTGTTTTAGTTTAAACTTTTCCAGAAGCTGTTTTGAATAGAATTTGAATGAATTTTGATCAGATTCCGTCTCTATTTGAATTTGAACCAAAGAGATAATTTTCCAGAGACTAGATAATTGAAATTATGCTTCTGATCAAGTTTTTACTACAGATTGTTAATGTTTCCGCTGCATAGATAACTGATTATTCATTGTTTGCATTGATTTTAAATTCAAACCAAAGGGAGAATTTGATTTCAATTCATAGATACCTGTTCAGAATTAATCTTGATGTTGCCATTTTCTGACCAAAGTTGATAATGGCAATATTGTAATTTAATAGACAATTTTTATGCATTATTTCTATTTCTGCCCAAAGGTGATATAGTTTTAATGCAAAAAGTATCGTAAGGCATGCAATGTTTTCTGTCATTATGTTGTTCTCACTTGTTTTGAAATGTATTTCAGGAGGGCTATCTATGATGATGACCATCAATGATATCCCAGTGCTTAAAGGAGATAATTATGGAGAATGGAACAAGAAGCTAGACCTCTTCTTCACTCTTGCTGGCCTTGACTAGGTGCTGTATGCACCTGTTCCAGCAGTTCCTGAGCGGCCAGAAAGAGGAGAGAATGAGACAGATGCTGATTGGTCAGCTAGAGAGCTTGCCTACAAGGCAAGCAAAGACAGCTATGATGTTGAGTATGCTGCTTGGTTCCCTGCCAACAAGAAGTGTTTGGCAGTGGTAAAGAACACTATAGAGGCATCCATCATGGGGTTAATTACAGATTGTCCTACTGTTGTTGAGTACCTTGAGAAGATAAAGAGTCAGTACACTGGCTCTTCAAAGACATATGCTACCCAGTTGATAAAACAGCTGGTCAGAGAGAGGTACACAGGTAGTGGGATAAGAGAGCACATACATCGCATGGTCAGTATAAACAACAAGCTTAAACCAATGGGCCTTGCTTTCAAGGATGATCACATCGTCCATTTGGTTTTTGCTTCGTTGCCAAAGACCTTCGATACCTTCATTGTTGGTTACAACATGTCCCCAGAAAAATGGGACATAGAGAAGGCCATTGCGATGTGTGTGCAAGAAGAGGAAAGACTGCCCCCGTCTTCTATCAACTTTGTGAAGACCAAGAACAAGAATGGGAATCCTGCTGGAAATCCCTCCTCTAAGGGAAAAGGTCCTCAGCATTTCCAGGGACAGTCCTCTCAGCAGCATAGACCCAAAGATGGACAATTTACTGTGGGAAAAGACCAGTGTATGCACTGCTTGGGTAAGGGACACTACAAGAAAGATTGCCCCAAGTACTTAAAGATGATCATGGAAAAGAGAGGTGAGAACATTATTTCATTTGTAAATGAATCCTTGTATACAGATTATTCGAAATCTACTTGGTGGATTGATTCAGGAGCAACTATTCATGTTGCAAATTCTTTACAGGGATTCCGTTCGACGAGAACCACTCAAAGAAGCGAAAGGCAAATTAAGGTTGCCAACGGAGTCGAAGCAGATGTCGAAGCAGTTGGAGATCTTCTCTTAGAGCTTGACACCGGCTTTAGTTTATTACTTAGAGATGTTTTTTATGTACCCACATTACAGAGGAACTTGATAAGTGTGTCTCGTCTAGACGATTATGGATTTGATTGTCATTTTGGTAATGGCAGATGTGTAATAAAGATTGGTGATACAGTTGCTACTATTGCTTTTAAGAGAAATGATCTTTATTTGTTATCGCTGCGTGAAAGTGTGAATTCCGTATGTGATGTGAATGCAATTGTATCTACAGATGTTAATATTAGAAAGCGAAAGAGAAAAGATAATGAATCATCGAAATTATGGCATTGTCGTTTGGGCCACATTTCGAGGGGGAGAATAGAAAGACTCATTAAAACAGATATTCTTCCCGCTTTAGAGTTATCAGATTTAGAGCAATGCATCGATTGCATTAAAGGAAAATATGTAAAGATAACAAAGAAAACTGCTGAGCATAGCGCAGGTGTTTTAGAGCTAATTCACACTGACATCTGCGGTCCTTTCTCAGTTAAAAGCATAGATGGATATGATTCGTTCATAACATTTACAGATGATTATTCCCGTTATGATACATCTATCCAATCAAAGAAAAATCAGAAGCTTTAGATAAATTCAAGATATTCAAGGCTGAAGTTGAAAATCAGCACAATTTAAAGATAAAAATAGTCAGATCCGACCGTGGAGGGGAATACTACGGTCGGCATACCCCATATGGCCAAGTTTCAGGACCTTTTGCAAGGTTCCTACAGGAACAAGGCATAGTAGCCCAGTATTCAATGCCGGGCGACCCTTAGCAGAATGGAGTGGCAGAAAGGCGCAATCGCACCTTAATGGATATGGTACGGAGTATGATAAGTTTCTCCATTTTACCAGTGAGTTTATGGATGGAGGCATTAAAAACTGCCGTATATATTCTCAACAGAGTACCATCTAAGGCGGTGCCGAAAACACCGTATGAGTTGTGGACAGGAAGAATACCCTCATTGAATCACCTAAGGGTGTGGGGGAGTCCTGCTGAGGCAAAGATATTCAACCCGAACATTGGGAAATTAGATCCCAAAACAGTGAGCTGCCATTTTATTGGGTATGCAGAGAAATCAAAGGGATATCGGTTCTACTGTTCAGATAGACATACAAAGTTTATAGAAAACAAGACACGCTGCCTTCTTAGAAGAACAAATGGTTCGGGGGAGCATGGCAGTTCGAGAGATTGATCTTGAGGAGAAGCGGGTGTATGCGCCCAATCCAGTGATTCAAGAACATTTCTTCTCACTGCCCGTTGTGGCTGCACCGACAGTGCGAGACACTGTGATGTCAGCCCCTGTGGTGGTTCCTCCTGTGGCAACAACGAATGAAAATGTGGAACCTGTCCCTCAGGATCCTATAGAGCCCGTTGCTGCAGAACAAGGGGAGCCGCTACAACCTCCAATAGAAAATGCTCCAGATGTAGAGGTACAACCTCCGATAGAAAATGAGCAAAATGTAGAGGCCCCTAGAATGTCTCAAAGAGCAAGGAGGTCGGCTATTTCCAGTGATTATGAAGTATATAACACTGAGAGTTGTCAAGAATATCAAATGGAGGATGACCCTACCTCATTTGAAGAAGCCATGAGAAGCGAGCATTCGTCTGAGTGGTTAGCAGCCATGGAAGATGAAATGAGATCGATGAGTACCAACGATGTTTGGGACTTAGTAGAAATTCCTGAAGGAGTCAAACCAGTAGGCTGTAAATGGGTCTACAAAACCAAATATGACTCACAAGGGAATATAGAAAAGTTCAAAGCGCGTCTTGTGGCAAAAGGCTATACGCAAAAAGAGGGAATTGATTATCATGAGACCTTTTCTCCAGTCTCATGTAAAGATTCCTTCAGAGTCATTATGGCCCTTGTGGCTCATTTTGATCTAGAATTGCATCAAATGGATGTAAAGACGGCGTTCCAAAATGGGGATGTAGATAAAGAATTTTTCATGGCACAACCAAAAGGTTTTGTTGTGGAAGGAAAGGCAAAGATGGGATGTCGCCTAAAGAAATCGATTTATGGGTTAAAGCAAGCTTCAAGAATGTGGTTCTTGAAGTTCGACAGTACGATCAAAAGTTTCGGGTTTGAACAGAATGTGGAGGACAATTGCGTTTATGCAAAGTTCAAGAATGGAAAGTATATCTTCCTAATCCTGTATGTGGATGATATCCTGCTTGCAAGCAGTGACGTCAGTCTACTATTAGAAACAAAGAAATTCTTGTCCTCACAATTCGAAATGAAAGATCTTGGTGAAGCGAAATTCGTCTTAGGAATTGAAATTCACCGAGACAGATCAAAAGGGGTATTGGGACTATCACAAAAGACATACATAGAAAAGGTCCTGAAGAAATACAATATGCACAAATGCAGTGCTTCACCTGCTCCCATAGTCAAGGGCGATAGATATGGGGACTTTCAATGTCCAAAGAATCAATATGAAAAAGATCAAATGAAATCGGTACCATATGCTTCAGCCGTCGGAAGCTTACAGTATGCACAAGTGTGCACACGCCCTGACATTGCTTTTGTTACCGGGTTGCTTGGTAGATTCCAGAGTAATCCAGGACCAGAACATTGGAAGTTGGTAAAGAAAGTTCTGCGCTATTTGCAAGGAACAAAAGGCCTCATGTTGACATACAGAAGAACAGATTCTCTGCAAATCACGGCATATGCAGATGCTGATTTTGCAGGAGATAACAGAAAATCAACGTCGGGATATGTGTTCACTCTCGCGGGAGGGGCCATATCATAGAAAAGTTGCAAGCAAACTATCACTGCAGCGTTCACAATGCACGCAGAGTTTATTGCTTGTTTTGAGGCCGTAGGACAGGTGAATTGGCTAAAGAAACTTATACCCGGTTTAAGAGTGGTAGACGACATCTCAAGACCACAAAAGATGTACTGCGACAATGAACCCGCAGTCTCGTATGCACACAACAACAGGTCAAGTGCCGCTACCAAGCACATTGACATAAAGTATTATGTTGTGAAAGATAGAGTCCGAGATCAAACCATAAGTCTCGAGCACATACGTACAGAGAAGATGCTCGCGGATCCGCTAACGAAAGGCTTACCACCCAGCGTGTTCAAGGAACACGTAGCCGGCATGGGATTAAGGGACAGCCTATGATCTCTGGACTAAAGAGGCCCATAAAGAATAAAGGACTGTTTCAGAATGGAGGCGTATATTGTAGCTGTTGATTCTATCGGCAGGATATGACCGTGACGATGAGACATGCTCTATGCATTAATCTGTGATGAGACAAGTGAAACAGAAAAGAAAAGATAAAAGATGAGATCAAGGGGGAGATTGTTAAGTTGATCTCTAACCCCGCAGGCCCAAAGGCCCGCGGCCCTTGATCGCGCCCTGATCGGGGGCGCCCAACCGAACCCTTGGTTGGTGGGCCCCTGTTGCCAGCGCCATATAAAAGGAGGTGGGGGCCGGCGGCTCACGACACGAGGTTCGCCGTGAGCACCGCACCCACCAACAAACCCTAACCCGATCCCGAGGGGGCGCTGAGGCAACGGGAAGCCGCCGCCACCACGTCGCCGTCGCCCGCCGCCGTCACTCACTCACCGCCAGTCGCCACAATGGCGGCTCCTGCACAATCGTCACACGAAGGTACGACCCCCTTGGTCCTTTTCCCTTAGATCCAGACCCGAACACCCTACTCATGTCTAGAACAGATCACAGGACCCGCTTTATCTACACCTAGTAATTTATCAGAGTTTAACAGCGTCTACTTCAATTCGCCGGCGAGACAGCAGAACACCAGCGCGCGTGCTCCCGAGCTCCCTGCTCCTGTTCGTGTCCAGGCTGTGACTACTTCATTACGCCGGCGAGGCTACTCGACCAGTTGACCACTGCCCACAGGAGGACAGACGAGCTCACGAGGCCGTGGAGTGCGAGGGCGTCTTGCGTGCCACAAGATTCGTTCGTTCGGCAGGCCGTGGAATACAAGGTGGGCACGGGTTGGGCGCTATCGTGGCCATGGATGCCGCACAGCCGGGCGCGGGCCAGGGCGCCGCCTTGCCGCGGCCGAGCGCGACGCACGTCCGAGGGCGTGCTGGTGCTCCATCCTGTGCAGCCGCCTTGGCCTGCGGTGAGGCGGGTAGGTTCGCCCTCTCCCGCGGCGACGGGGCGGCCCGCGGCGAGGCCGCCGTCCACGCCGTACTCCGCGAGGGACACGGAGGCGACCACCGTGGGGGAGAGCCGCTGCGCCCGATTCGGGCGGATCCAAGGGCGTCCCACTGTCGGCGACCCCCTCCTCCTTTGATTTGATCCGTCTCCCATGGATGTGTGCACGCGCGTGAAACAAGAGAATAAGGAACGAGCGATTTCATTTCATTTTGCTACTCTGTGAAAAAATGCAAGGGCAGAACCGACATTTTACATCGCTGGTGGTGAGATTTCACGGCAGATTCTAACATAAGGCCACAAAAGGAACTAAATTTGACATCCAGGCCAAATAGAGAACTTCAATTTGAAAAGGGCCAAGAAAGTAAGCCTTGAGTTTTTTAGGCTCAAATAAGGAATTTGCTCTAAATAATGAGACCTGTGCTTCCACTAAATATGGTCCTCAGATCCTCCCTTGCGCCTCTTTTGTCACTATGGCTCCCATCCGCACTCTAAATAAATCTCTATGTTGCGAGTTTTACATCTCGCACCTTGGTTTGTATTGCAATTTTTTTCGAAGATATTCATATGAAAGTTCCAATTTATGGGTTGTAGTCAGCTAATGTCATAAAAGATCTAGCAGTTCGCCTAGGGTTGAACTGGGGCAAATGCCCCCCCCCCCCCCCCCCCCCCTTCTTTCCCCTCCTTATTCCATTGCAAAAAGTATACTTTACCATCATAAATAATGCATTTGCTAGTCCATAACAAAAACTATTTTCCAGGGATTAAAAGATGCAAATACTAATAAACTACGTAGATGTTCAAAGTAGTTAGCCTAACAAAATACTTTCTGTGAGGATAGTTGTACTACCTGACGGTACCTGCCTATTCAAATCTTCAGTATTGCTAGCAATATGTACACAACAAAACACTGCTTACATTCTTCCAAAATCTAGTGTAACTTTGCACGTTTTTCTCCACACAGGCGAAACAAGTTCATATTGTTTCCCTCCGGTATATTTTGCATCTACAAGCCAGCATTGAGCTGCTCTGTTGCCGCCCTGCACTTGCTCTGCTTCCCCCTCGACTTGCCCCTCCCGAACACGGCCAGCCTCGCGAAGACGCGCAGGATCCTGCTGGCGCACCGCCGCTGCGAGCCCCAGCGCATGGACCCGATGCAGCTGCCGGACACCGCGGCGCGCCGCCTGATCCCCGCGGCCACCGTCGCCGTGGCCGCGTCCGAAGCCATCCTGAAGCTGGGCTCTTTCCCGCCGTCCCGGCGCACAGAGCCCTTGAGGGTGTTGTGCCGCTGCAGCGTCTGCTTCAGCGAGATGATCTCCTGCTCCAGCGCCTGGATCCTGAAGCTGGCCGTCTCGTAGTCCGACGCGTCGTCGCCGCGGGCGCGGAGCTTCGCGTCGCGCAACGTGGCCGCGTGGCTGTCGACGTAGGGGCTGCTGCTGCTGAGCGGCTGGCTCTGGCTCTGGCTGGTTGGGATGGCGGGGCAACCCGGGCTCGGCGTGTACGGGCCGGCGCCCGGGACCAGCTCCCCGGAGTGCATGCATCGGAACGAGCCGGAGCACTCGGTGAAGGCGCGGTGCGTGTGCAACTGCTGCACGAACAGCGCCTGCACGATCAGACGGAGCGGCATCCGGTCGTTCTGCACCGCTTGGATGCACAGCTCGTGCGACAGCTTCCGGCAGTCGAGGTGCCCGCACAGCGTCGCTTTCTCCTCCCCGGACAAACCCTGGTGCTCCTGAAATGGCAGAATTTTAGCCTCTCGTTGTTTGCATTCGATCAATTTCACTAAACAACTACACGATCGTTTGTGGAAATTAATGCGTGTCTTACCACCAAGAACTCGTTGATTGCTTCGTATAAATGGTCGTGGTTCTTCCGGTCGCCGGCCGGAACAACTGCGATCAGCTCTGCAAGCCTCTCCGACCGGAGCTTGGGGTCACCAGCGATGTGTACAAGGTACCGATCCCACAGCTCGGCGACGGCCTCCACGCCTCTTCTCTGCGTAGCGACATGGCTCGAGACGATGCTCTCCACTTCCCGCACCTCACGGCTATCCGCGACAGACATCTTGGTTTCCTGCTCCGGCATCGGCAGGTCGTCGACGCGGGCGAACGGCAGGTTGGCCGCCACCTGCTCCCGCAGCCTGGTCCGGCTCTCCTCGCTCAGCTCGAGGGCGAGCGACCGCGACAGCAGCGCGAAGTAGAAAGCCACCGGGATGGCGTTGCACGCCGCGGACTCGACCGGGAGCAGCTCGACCACGCCCTGCAGGATCGCCGCGGCGCGCCTGTTGGCGTCGGTCTCGCCGTCGACGGCGTCGTCGTCGTCCCTGCACGCCCAGAACTTGTGCGTCTTCTTGGACAGCACCCACTTGTTGGCGTAGAAGAGGACCACGGGGCTCACGTACTTCTCCTTCATCCCCTGACGCCGCAGCGCCTGCACGATGCGGCGGAAGAACTCGAACGGCAGCGCGATCAGGTCCTTGATCCACAGGTCCCGCGCCGCGAGCTCCTTGACGAGTTCGGCGTCCCACCGGCGCCCGACCAGCGCGCCCGGCGCCGTGGAGGCGGCGCCGGGCAGCTCGCGCCGCTGCTCCGGGTCCAGGATCTCCATGCACGCCATGAACGCCAGCGACTCGACGCAGCGGCTCACGATGAGGAGCTCCTCGGCAAAGGGCAGCAGCGGCTGGCACCGCTGCAGGACGATGAGCGCGTCGTCCCAGCTCTGCAGCACCACCTGGTTGATGTAGAGGTCGCAGCGCGCGCCCAGGCCGGTCACGTCCATGAACTCCGACGCGCACCGCACCGCCGCCACGTTGAACGGGTCCAGCGCCACGGCGTCGCCGTAGCAGAAGAGCGCGATCACCTCGAAGGCCTCGCAGCCGCCCGGGAAGCTGGCTGGCAGCTCGACATCGTTGGACTGGAGCAACGCCTGGCTGAAATACTTGCACTTGGACACCAGAGGATCCTGCAACGAAAAGTAAGCATCACAAACTTGCTATCTCTCCCATCATTCTCAAGATCATCACAAATTTTGCTATCTGTACTTAAGCTTTTGATAATCCTCTTTTTTTTTCCGGGAAGCGTGATCTTACCTTGTGCAGGTCGAAGCTCCTGTCTCCGACGCGAACGCGGACCGTCGCCGGCGACCCAGTCTCCGTGGCCCTGCATCAACGGGCTCATCGATCAGCTGGATGACTCGACAAACAAGAACCCGCCATGGACATAGGTGAACTAAAGCTTAAGCAGCCGTACCATGCGACAACTCTCCTCTGCAGCAAGACTGCCGTGCTAGGTGTCGAGTACGGACTATACATGGCAGCCTCTGCTTTGGCCACCGGCGACAGCTCCCCCTCCGTGTCCAAATCCATCTCCATCAGCAGCTTCATGGCGAGGACGAGCACCTCCTCGGCCCGGCAAACCGCACGCTTCCGCCGGTTCGGTAGCAGCAGCAGCAGTGCCGGCGCATATAAGCAGCCGTAGCACTAGCAGTATTATACAGTGTGCTGTGTTGTGCCGTGCTGGGTTGAGTGTGGAAGGAAGTAACCTGGGGAGGCGTGCAAAAGGGTACAATGGCTGAGGGCGCACGAATGGGGGTTGAACCCCAGTTTTCAGGCTGGGAAATCGGATCGCCCCCTCGTGCAGCTTTTCCTAATCCCCTGGGTGCGCGTGCGGCAGCGGGGGAGGAAGGCCGCAAGCAGCGTTTCCCTGGCGGGTTTGCTGCCTCTCGCGCCGGTGCTCGCCTCAGCGGGGGCAGCCTTGTAAGGATCCGAGGGGGTCAACACTAGTTTAAGCTCGCCCCGCCATGGACTCCTCCGTCCACCGGTTTATTAAGCGCTTGTTATGTTACTCGGTGCCTTCCATCCGACTCAACTGGCTGGCTGGCTTCCTGTGATCAGCAGCTACTAGAAATGTTGATTTGCACCCTGTCTTGGATGCCTTTTGGATGTTGGTGGTGGTCAAGTTGATTTGCCGTGCTGTTTCCACTGTACCTGAAGTTGAAGTCTGTTCAGGTGCTCAATATTCTCAACAAACATTGAAAACTCTTAAGCATACGCTCATCCACTCGTACCAAAAACTTTCACCTTTCTGAATTATTACAGACAAGGTGGTCATTGCAGCATGCACCGGTAGATGTCGATCTTACGAATACATGCCACGAAAAGTCCAAGCTAAACAAGCAACTGGCACAGCATTTGGACGACTTTGGGAGTTGCTTGGAGGGAACAAACAGCCCGCCTCACTTTTATAAAACTGCTCCAAGACTCGGCAGCATCTCATGCGATCAGACCACTATTCTAATCGCATGCATGTTGACACCCATGGAAATTCAAGGCCGAATTGTGTGGCATAATAATCCGGACACCTGCGCTTCCATACCGCTTTTAATAAAAGAGCGAGCGTGCGCATTGACGACGACGAAACTAGCCCTGAATATATAACATAGTACATGAGACAGATCCAACGGAGTCCCTGTCACTGATTCAACGAGCGCTTGGTTTCGTCATCCACCAGGCTCGCACGCCAGAAACTCTAGCTTAGACTCGGAACTGTGCGTGGAATCGGTTTGTTTATGCCCTAGCTTCCGGTGGCACCGCCGAGCGTGACGGCATGGCGGCCAGACGCCTTACCGCTAATTGGAACACAGCTCCGTGGCGCCAAGAGTACATGGACAGCCTCCAAATGTTGAGAGGGGAGGACGGGATCACCGGCCGCGGTTCAGGACGCGATCTTCGCCATCTGGCGACGTGGTCAGCGCCACGATCGCCGTGGGTGAAGGGGAATGTCGGTAATAAAAAATTTGGCTGACGTGCCTCGGCCGCCGCACGGGCACGGAGGCAGTTGGGGAATTTGAGGCCGCCCATGCGCGGCTCGTACAGTGCGGGCATGCGTTTCGGTGTGGAAGTCGTGGTGAGGCGTCGGGGAAGCCGCCAAATTCCCGCGCTGCGGCCTGCGCGTGCTCAGTGGTCACACCTCACACGAGCGGACGAGACAGCCCACCCGCCCGTGCGATCAAAGCTGCTTCTGGATGCCTCGTGGGCTCGTCGGTCATGGCGCATGGAGACCGGCCGAAGAAGATTTTGCTCGGCGCGGATTTGTTTCCGTGGAAAACGAATGACGGAGACGCCGGCCCGTTGCGAGGGAGTGCGACGCCCGTGATTCACATTTGAGCACTTTCAAGACGTACAATATATAAGGCGGTGCATTCCAACTTCCAAGATAAAGGATATCTTAGTTGAAGAAAAGGATAAAAGGTTCCTCTAAAAAATCATTGAAATTTGATTTCGAAATTGTTGCGAACTGAGGAGTTCTACCTATGCCAATTTTGCCAAACCGCATAGATTATATGGTTAATGCCCCTAATAGATGGTAGGTACCCTAAGTTCTAGCCATGCCAAACCTTGGTCAACGTCAAATGTGATGAGGGTAAAAGTTCTTGACTCTATCGAAACAAAAGTTACAGTATTCGTTTTCTGTCCCAACTCCGCCAACCCCACATTTTTGCGTGAAGGGGTCTAAATGTGGCGCGTTTTTATCATCAAACCAACTTGGGCACGTGTGTGCCACAATTTCGACATGCAAATTTGACCAACAATCGATTAGTTGTTTCACTTGCCAACCTTTCTATCGGTGATACTTATTCCCGCCATCTTGGGCTACAGTGGTACGTAGCACGCCAAATTCTGCCATTGCCAATGTGTATCTTTGTAAGTCTAGAACCTTAAATGTGCATTATTTTTTTCCAGCTCAGTCTTCGAAGATGCTCATAAGGGTAGGGTTTGCATATATGTGATTATAGGGGTGAGTGTGCGTACATTGTGAGTGTCTGAGTTGTACTGTGTAATCGCAAAAAAAAAAGTTCAAAACCCTAACGTGCATTATCTTTTTTAAAAAAAAATCTTGACCCTTGTAAAACAATCCTACACCTATCTGGGTCCAATACATAGAAGCCCAAAAATACAAGTCAGTCAATCAGCCCAGCCCAAGTAGTTCATCATTTTGCTTTGGTTAGCTGGTCAAACACTCAAACGAGTCCAGCTACCAGCCGAATTGACCTCTAACTTTCAGCCCAACTGCCCAAGCAATCCAATAGTTTATCTGAACCGAACTGATTATGTCATGATTTTGTCAGTTACATCAAAAGCAATCCGCAGTTTTACTCCCTCGTATGGTTATCCATTTTATATTTTTACTCCCTCATATTTGCAATATATTATTCATTTATTATTATCTTAAACATCATGTGGTCAAGAACAAAAGATCCCTTTAATCCTCCCATGGGTCGCCTGTGGTTAAAAAACGTTTAAGAAGTTAAGATTGCAGCTGATGACGAGATGCTGGGGTGACCTCTGACCTGTTACCTCACCGATCGCGGCATCACTGGAGGGGCGCAGCCACGATATGCCGATCTGGATTTAGAGACTTCCATTTCTGTGTAGGGTCAGTTTTGTTCCGACATGAGACATCAAGCATTCCCGCACCTCCCAGTATGGGAGTCTGTCTGCGTCTAGGAGTGGCAATCAACAGCTGCCCATAATGTTCCTGATGCTTTAAGGAAAAGAAAACCCAGAAGAGCAGGCCGACAGCTGCTGCCATGCTCCCAGGGCCCCGGAATTCAGGATACTGGCCTGATCTCAAGCAACGTCTGACATCCACATCCACCTGAGTTGTTCAGCATCCCGGCATGGCGGCATCCAGCTCAGAGAAATGTCTGGTCTCAATTCTTTGAATAAAGAATGAGTACGCAAAGTCGAATACAGCGCTTCATCTCGCGCAAAGCCAATGAAAGAAAGATACAGATACACACGGTACAAGCTACTCAAATCAACAGCCAGGGAGGCATAATCTATACACACTTGCGATCGCTCCCCGGGCAGGAACTCGCTAGGTGATCAAGAGGGGCTGTAAATTAAGCCAGCCTCTGAATTAATTCTAAAACATATTTCGACGCACGAAGGAATGATGATCGCGATGCCGAACGCTCCGATCAAATCAATCCAGGCGGAGCCCGGCGAGGTCGTCGACGTAGCTCCTGGGGCGCGGCACGGGCGGGCCGGCGGCGGCGACGACGACGGCTGCCGCGTCGGTCAGCGCGTCGTCGTCGTCCTCACCGATGCCGCTGAAGAATGGGTCCTGCAGGAGCTCGGCCGCCGTGGGCCGGTTCCGCGGCTGGCCGATGCAGCGCTCGATGAAGGCGCGCAGCTCGGGGTCCTTGAGCCGCTTGAGCGCGGCGGGCGGGACGCCGCGGGTGACGTTGTGGAAGATCTGCACGACGCTGCCGCACTCGGCGTAGGGCACCTCCCGCGTGACCATCTCCAGCACGCACATCCCGTACGAGTAGATGTCCACCGACTCGGTGTACGTCTCCGTGTACAGCTCCGGCGCCATGAACTCCGGCGTGCCGAGGATGGTGTGCGCCACGTGCGTCTTGTCCACGATCGCCGCCAGCCCGAGGTCGCCGATCTTGACCTGCGCCGGCACGTGACGCGGCGTTAGCAAGTAATTAAGCCCCAGCTCAAAACCAACAGGCACACGGAAGCGCCATCAACAATCTAACAGCTAGTAGGAGTGAGTAAGCCAGTAGGAGCACGACGGGCGCGGCAAGCAAGCAACGCGTGCGGCGGAATCTGGCGACGCCCGCCCGCGCCAGGACGGCGCTTGCTTGCTACTCCAACTGCAATATCTCGCTGAATTAATGAGATGGCGATATATGGATGTGAATTAGCGTAACGAAATTAAAGTGCGGCACCCCAGCGTGCATCACTCGGGCCGCGTCTCCTTTATTCCAAAGGTGCAGCTCATCACACAGGCTGTGACAGGCATATCTTAGGATCGTATTCTTGAGGCGCTTTTGGGCCTCTGTACGCGGAGAGCAACAGCTCGTCACAGAAAAGAAGCGGAAAAAAGGTAACTTAAAGTGCTCGCCACTAATCGTCTAATCCCTCTAGCTAGTGCCCTAATGCCCGGGTCGGTGTACATATGTCAAGTAGCTAGCAATGCAGCATCAACAACCAACGAACTGGGCCGGTTCTAAAATTTAAAACTCGATTAATCCAATCCATATCCTATTCCTCCCATTAATAAATGCTAAAATTTTCGCCGTAGCTAGTGATCGATCCCTAATTGAATCGATCGAACAGGATCGTGCACAATTTAATCTGAATGAATGAATCCTAAATCGGATATTTGGCAGGTATTCAAATCAAGCAAGGAATAAATCATTAGCAATTGAGGATGGATGAGACGGGCGATCGATCGGCAGGGTCGCGATTGGTGGTACGGACCTGGCCATTGTTGCCGTTGATGAAGACGTTGCTGCAGTTGAGGTCGCGATGGATGATACACGGGTCATGGGTGTGGAGGTGGTTGAGCCCTTCCAGAATCTGTCTCGCCCACTTCTTGAGCGCCTTGACGGAGACGTGGCGGTGGCGCTGGCGGTACTCGCGGAGGCTCCCCGACGTGCAGACCTCGGTGATGAAGTTGAGCACGCCGGCGTCGCGGTCGAGCCACACCTTGTGGAACCCGATGATGTGGCGGTGGTGGAGCGAGCGGAGGAGGCGCACCTCGGCGTGGAGCCGGTCCACCATCCCGGGGTCGCGGTCGGCCAGCGCGCGCAGCCGCACGCGGTTCCACGCCACCTCGATGCCTTCCTCCTGGTCGAAGCCCCGGTACACCTTCTTCACGGAGCCCAGGCCCAGGACGTCGGCGTAGCGACCGAACCGCCCCGTCGGGTCCACCTCCTCGAACGCCTCCTCCCCGCCCTGCTGGTCGCGCTGCTCCACCGCCATCGAGATCCTTCCTTTCCCCGGCCTGATCAGATGCTGCTGCGGCGGCGTCGGGTCGGGAGAGGCAAACCAGCCACGCGACGCGGTGGGGTGCGAACGCGGGAGAGGCGGCCGGGCGCGGCGCGGAGAGGCGGGGAGGGGGAGGGGAGAGCGGACCGTTGCGAGCGGCGCGGCTATATATAGCGTGAGGGGATAGGGACGAGGAGAGGAGGAGGCCGGAGGCGGAGTTGGTTGGGTCGCGGCGCGGTGGGCGCGAGGTGACTGGTCGTGTTGTTGTACCGCGTCGTGCAGTGCCCGCCTGCACCAGGCGTTACCGACACGGGAGGAGGAAAGGCCGCCCGGGGGGTACACGGACCGGTGATGTATTGTATTTCCTATACTACTCTACTATACTACGGCGCATGTGTTGTGCACGTAATTGGGAGGCTTTTGACCAGGCTTCCGGGACCCGCCGGGCTCGCTAGCTGCTGGGCCACGTCGAACGCCGATGACGTGGAATGGAGTTTTCTGAAGTCGTCGCGTGGACTAGCCGGGTGAGTGAGAGGGAGAGGGAGTCTACGTGGCTGCGGCTTCCCTGTAGCCGCACTGTGAGGCGATCCGTGTGGCCGCACACGTGGAAGCTATCCGGCAAACCCACCATCGTGAAACCCGCCAGTTGAAATTTTTTTTGCCCCGCAGCCTAACGCCAATACAGACGCATCATAGCAACGTGCTCCCCTACTGCAGCATCGACAGGAAGCAGAAGAAGACCATCGGAGAGATGGAGGAGTTCATGCAAGCCCTCCAGGTGCCAGCCTCTCATCTTCTTCCCATCCATTGTGCTTTCTTTCCTTTTCCCTTTTCTAGTCGATTCAATGTTTGAGGCTTTGATTTTTACAGCAGTAGATCGAGGTCAGTAGCAGGGATGTCGATTCCGGCAGCCGGTTTTTCACCATCTCCAAGTTCGATTCTGGCGGCGTTGAGTTCAATTTTGAAGTGAAGGATTTGGAAGCTTGCATTTCCTCGTTGAATCTGAGATGATGACGGCATCATTTGGCCTGGCGTTAGGCTGCAAAGGAAAAGAATTCAGCTGGCGGGTTTCTCGGATGGTGGATTTGACGGAGGCCACATGGATCGCCCCACAGCGCAGCCACAGGGAAGCCGCAGCCAGTCTACGTAGGCAAAGAGCCAAAGAGGACCCACTGGCAGCCCAGCTGGCATCATCTTATTGGTTCAATGGCTGCAACAAATATTTACGGAGTTGGACTAAAAAAATATAGTTATCTGAAACCAATGAATTATATTGGATAAAAATAGTTTTGTATCTTTTTTTTTTAAGTAAAGAACTTCCATTAAACCAGGTTTGTCAACAGAATCGCGTGCAACCGATGACAATACAGTTAGGGAGATTGATTGCAATGAAGTCATTTTTCACGTAGTACTCGCACCCTAAACTGCAAGGGCATTGATTTTTCTTGGATTGCTGCGTTTTATTGTTCTAAAGTTTGGTCATTCACGGGCTACTTCAGGTTGTGAAAAGGAGGGGGTTCTCTGCGATTTTTCTGAAGTGGTGGGGGGGTAGGGGGGCATGAGCCCCAGCTATGCTGTGAGAGAGAGAGAGAGAGAGAGAGTTGGGATGCATGTTTCTTTCTCAAACGAAAAAAGAGAGAAAGGAAAAAAGTTAAGATACACATTACAAATTTGCCAGTTGCTCTCCCTTTATTCACACGCTTCTGCTAGACTTGAAGCATAGGTTCAAGTTATCTTAATCACTTATCTACTTTCTACAGACCCCACAAACTTTACAAAAGCAATGGTTGTGTTGCACACTAAAGAACTATACATGTCGTCTTGCAGAATTTGAATCGAACACTTCATTTGTCTTGTCTAACAAAATACAATGATAGAAAAGGGTCACATACGCACTCTTAAATTAGTTGGGGAAAAAAGAAAAGGGATAAAACATGGATATAAAACAAAGGGTAAAGTGATACTGTGAAGAAGGTTAAGAGTAATTAGGCTCTTAAAGCTAGATCAAAGAATTCAATCGGAAATCCCAACTAATCCTATCAGCACCCAGATTCGATCGCAATCGTTGTCCTTTCTTTTTGACACGATAACTCGCTCATTTACTCCTATTTACGACTTGATTCAGCAAAATCGCAAACTGATAAAGTTGCAACAAAAGCTGGAAATGTGGATGATGCAGTACGAGAGCTCGGTGTGGAACTCTGGGGGATCTTGAGAAGACCATAAAGAGAGCAAAAAGAGGCCCTCAAAGAAGCAGTCCATGTCCTTTGATGCTTTGACCAACATAGGTCCTACCAACAGCGGAGCTCGGGGGGGGGGGGGGGGGGGCATGGCCCTTCTTCCTCAACTTCCTAAATTTTACAGGGGATATACTCCTCTATAGACCATAAGAATAGCAAGTAAGGGGCATCGAAAGGCAACACATGGCCGTAAAGAATAAAGAACGCGTAACGTCAACGATGAACTGCTACGCATCGGGAGCCAGGTCCAAAGCCGAGACCCGGTTGTTACATCGAATGGTGGAGAAAACTAGCATCCTCGCACCAAATTCCATGCATGAACGATCCGATGGTTCCCTGTTCTACTCTAAAAGTCAACAAATGCTTATATTTTGGAATGGAAGTAGTACGATGACAGCCCAACATGTCGTATGCCTGGCCCGGTTCGTATTTTGTGACAGCCAGCATGCCAAGCGCCAACAAGACCAAGCACTTCTTCAGAGACAGGAGGTAGGTGAATCTCTGGACCGCTTCCTCTCCTTGTTCCTGCCGCCACCAGCGAGATGGCCCCACCGTTCTGCAGCGACGATATTGGCAAGGGACTTTAGGAGTAGTATAGTAGTAGTTGCATTTGCATACTCATAGAAGTACTGTTCGTCATGTGCGTATGAGTATATAGCATTCCAGTCATGGTATCTCTAGGAGCAAAGGTGGAGGTTCACTTTGACCAGGGGTGGCCATGCACCCCCCCCCCCCCCCCCCCCCCGTTTCGAAATTTCCTTAAGTGAACAATGCTTTTTCAGCAGCTAAGTACTCCCTCCGTCCCAATTTATTTAGCATTCTAGCTATGTTTCTGGATGTTTGGGTTCATAGAATGTTCTATAGGCAAGTTTAGTGTAAATATAGGTTTATCTCTTAACTTGGCCCCCCCCCCTCTCCTCTAATATCATTCAAGCTCCGCCATTGTCTAGGAGTGTAAGTCTGCATTTGCATGACTCTTGACAGTTCATAAGTATAAAATTGTATCCCAACATGTAAATAGTAGCCCAACATTCGGTTGGTTATAACAAAGTTATACACGTTTGCATGAACAAGATTTTCTACTCTGAAGTTTTTTGTTGTAAGACTAAAACTTGTTATTTCTCCTCTACCTTAATAAAAGGCGGAGCACCTGCCATGTTTTCGTCAGAAGAAGAAGAAGAAGAAGTGTCTGCATTTGCGGACTCAAAATTTGCAGGGAATTAAACACAATATTAAAACTTGGGACTAAAGTTTACGTTGAACCTTGAATCCTTAACATTGCATGTTTGCTACGCAGCATATATACTGGGAACAACATTAATCCTCTTGTGCGTAAACTAATCAAATAAACATTATAAAGGTTCAAAGAAAACCGACAAAGTCATGAGACTGTAGATGAATTGATAGACATAGATTGGTCTCCTATAGATAGATGACGATGAATCGTCATTCATTCTCTCAACTTATGTCATCAGGTTATGAACGTCCATGTGAAGAATAATAATACAAAAAAGGCTTACATAAATAAGTGCAGCCGCATTTGATTCATAAGTATATATATTTTTTTGTACGCTTAAGTAGGCTTATACAAATAAGAGGTTCCAGGAAATAAGTGAATACGTCTATGTGACTTATTCACGGTTTCATTAATCATCTTGTAGATTCAGGTGAAACCAATAGCTAAATTCGTAATTCATATAAAATACATTACTTGAAAATTTTAAGTGTTGATGGCACTTTCTTTTTTTGCAAACTCAATTGATTTCAGCACTTTCACAAAACAACGCCTCCCTATGCATTTATGCTGGATGGTTTGTTGACTCATTTGATTCACACACATGTTGACTCAGGTGACTCAGGCCGCTGACCTCGATGAGTTCAGGTGACTCAGGTGTCTTCAAATCCACTAATGATCAAATCTAACAATGAGGCATATCAACAATCACATTCGTGCATTATAGGTTGATTGCACAAATCATTATCGATAACCATCATCCTTCTACAAAACGACCAAGGGGAGGGTCTGTTGAGGCAACAACACGATTATTCAGTCAGTACCCACACAATTCAGGCAGCTTGGATTGGCACAGCTCTAACAAGTCACAATGCGCAGCATAAATTATGAGTTCTCCTGGTTGATGCACGAGCTATTAAATGCGAGGCAGCGGTATCCGACGGGAGAATTCGGATTCGGATTCACGGCCAACTTCCAACATAGGCACGCGACCGCGCTGCTTATTGGCCGGCAACCTGTCATGTGGCCCGGCTAATTGCCTCATGATGCCTTCATGGTATCACTAATTTTGTTTGTTGTTTTTCATATAGCATGTTTTAAATGAAGCTCATATTTTGCATGCCCTGTTCACTGATATTTTGTTAGAATTTTCAGCGCATTGCTAAAAGTCATGAGGATGGGAGCAAGAAAAACAAGAACAGAGTGTTAGACCAATATATTCTGCCAATGCATTTTGATCGTCATTGGTCTACCGTCTACGCCTGTATATTAGATGGTCAGGACCAATAAACAACCAAATGTTCAGTGATACAATTTACACAGAAGTGTCTGCATTTACAGACCCAAATTTGATCAGTTTCGTCAGTTACCATCCTTCTTTCAGCATCATGTTCTTCTCCAGAATATACTTGCCCTCTTTGTACTTCTGGTCTTCATTATAAGCTTTCTCCTGCACTCAATGAGCAGGTTATTAAACACGATATTATTAACAAAGATTACAGAAAAACAACAACATCCGCAGGGAAAAACTTTAAAAGAAAACTTCAGATGGAACACATTTTCTTATTCCTACGCGCTTATGTGCTCATGTTCAGTGACAGTTCAACTAGAGGCATCATCCATGCTTCGTCCGATTGACATGAAAATGGCAAAGTACAAAGTACTAGGCAAACTTTTGCTTCCAAAGATAACAATGAACTCATTATAGCATAACAATTTGCCATGTCACACAGAAAAAACATAGGCAAAATAACAACAATTTACCTGCTATGGCAATTTTTTTTTGGAAGAATAAGTAAGGCATTGCTCTTCAACTTGGTAAATTAGCAATTATTGTTCTTGATTAATTTAAGTATGAGTAAGTGGTTAACAATTAATCTAAGTATGAATAAGTGGCCTAAATTGGTAATTGTCCTTGCTTAATCAGGATTGGAGCATGTTCTTGATTAATCTAAGTAAGAATAAAGCTCAGGACTAAAGTTTACGTTGAAGCTTGAATCCTTAACATTGCCTGTTTGCTTCGCAGCGTAGATACTAGGAACATCATTCATCCTCTCGTGCGTAAACTAATCAAATAAACATTATAAAAGGTTCAAGGAAAACCCACAAAGTCATGAGACTGTAGTTCAATTGACAAACATGGATTTACTAAATAGTCTCCTACAGATGGCAATGATTCATCATTCATCCTCTCAACTGAGATCAAGTTATGAACATCCAAGTGAAGAATAAAAAAGGCTTAGATCAAAAAGTGCAGCCACATTTGATTCAAATTTTCCCCTCAAGGCTTATCAATTAAGGCATGCATAAGTTTATATTCTTTTGTACACTAAAGTAGGATTATACAAAGAAGAGGTTCCAGGAAATAAGTACCTATGGTCAGGTGAAACCGTGAATCAGTCTATGTGACATGTATGCACTCTTAAGTAACAAATAGTCCATTCTAACAACATTGCAGTTAAAGTTGTCCTCTAAAAGTGCTCTGATCGCGCGTAACAGCCTATTATGCATGATGCAACCGAAAATGCCTAACATATATCTTGATTCGAAACAGATTCATGATATTCAAGCAATTGTTCAATCAGAACATCAAGCCAAGTATAACTTACAGGACGTTGTTAGGACATATAAGAACATTTTTGACCACCTGTCTTCTTTAAGCAACCTAAATTGTAGTTTCAATGAACAATACAGTAAACAAATGAACAGCTGGTAACTTACATATCTCCAGCCAAGCCGTCGTTGGCAGCAGCTACAGTAGATATCGTTCACTGTATGCAATCCAGTCATGAGATAGCGATCCTCGTTGGGACCAAGGCTCACGTTCACCCTGGATTCAACATTGACCCCAGATTATAACATGTAAACAAGAATTGGAAAAAACCTGAGTTATTCAAATATATGAAATATTATATATGATATGAATCATTCTGTAATTTGGAATTTTGAAACCATCAAGGTACACATTGGATTGCTTTGATCAGGTGAGACCAATATCTAACTTCGTAATTCATATTAAAATATATTTAATTGAAAGTTTTAAGTGTTGATGACATTTTTTTTACAAACTCAATTGATTTCATTCCTTTCACAAAACAGTGCCTCCACATTTGGCTGCTAGATCAGGTGAAACGGGTAGCTAAATTCATTCATATAAATTACATCTACTTGAGAAATTTTAAATGTGGATGGCTTTTATTTTTACAAAATTCAATCAATTTCAATCCATTCACAAAACAATACCTCCATATGCATTCACACTGGATGATTGGTTAGAGTTTAAGCACCAAAGAGCAGAAAATGACACAAGCATTGATCCCTGATCTCGATCGAATGGTCCTAATCAAGCTCTCTCTCTAGTCATAATGGAGTGTTCATATACATTACCAATTAAGAATGGCCTTGTCAATTATTGTTCGAAAAAAAAAAGAATGGCCTTGTCAACCATGTGAAATCTGTTATGAAGTTTTGACTACTTACTCTCTGGACCCACAATTAACCCAACATCAGCAGTTTCTAAACATGTTGACCATTAGTCCAAAACGACATACCACTCTACCTAAATTCAAACACCAAGTACAAAAGATCAGGAACAAGAGACAAAATATCAATTCATGTAATCGTGAATGTTGCATAAGTCATTTGATTCACATCTATGACGAATCAATGATGCTAGAACCACAGCATATATACTCCTCAACGTATACTATGAATCAAAACAAACAATGTGACATATCAACAATTACATTCACGTATTTTAGGTTGATTGCACGAATTATTACTGATAACCATCCTCCTCCTACCGAAGCGATTATTCAGTCAGTATCCACACAATTCAGACAGCTTGGATTGGCACAGCTCTAATAAGTAACAATGCACAGCATAAGTCACCAGTCCTCATGTTGATGTACCGGCTACTAGCTCTGTGTTCGTACAACAAGAAGACGCTAAGCTATTCCAGAGCAGGCACATTGCAAGCATTGCGCAATCCACACTCAGAAAACCGCAGCAAATCAAAGGGGGAAGGGAACAGGGAGATAGCTCAGCTCACACGCTGTCGAAGAGGTAGGCGCGGCCGTGTCGGCCGCGGAATTCCTTGGACACGATGGCGTCCCGCGACGCGGAGTCCACCCCGCAGAACTTGCACTTGAACACCTTGGGCCCCGGCAGCGACTCCACGAACAGCAGCCCCATCGCCGCCGGCAACCTCCCCCAGCGAACACAGACCTCCAACCTCCGCACGAGATTCCCCGGATCAAGCCCAGCAACCCTTCAAAATGAGGCGAAATCCTGTCACCACATCAAATCCCGCACCGCCCGGACGGGAGGCTGGTGCGGCGCCCGATCGCCATCGGCAGTGGAGGGATCGGCTCGGCGGCGGCTGCTCCTGCTCCTCGTCGACGGCGCGGGGGAATGGGGGCGGAGACCGCGACGGGATTTGGTCGGGGAGGTTGGGGCGTTGGGTTGGGAAAGCGGAGGCGACGAGGACGGTAAATGGGTGGATGGCTCGGTCCTCTCTGGTCTTCGTTTCTGGGTGGTTTTTCGTCGTCCTTTCTCCCGCGATGCCGCGACCACGAATTTATAGAGACCGATGGAAATGGACGGGTGATGCCATGATGGCTTCATGGTTGGGTAGTGGAGGTGGTGGCGGTGCCGTTGCGTGCGAGATCATCGGAAGAAGGAAGTCAGTCAAGCAACGGGGCCGTGCGAAACAGGGGATAAATGCCTTGGTTTTTGCCGGACGAGGCGAAGAGCAACGAGTGCGTTCGGTTTTTGAACGCAATCGAGCGTGCTTCTCGTTTTTTATTTTCTTTGAGCGAATCGAGCGTGCTTCTCGTGATCTCGTCTTTCGGAAAAGAAAAAACTTGCCTTCGCGTACTGACGAAATGATTTTGCGATTCCGCGTGCGTAGATGGGCAGGCCGGGCCCTCACATGATTTGAGTGGGCCTTGTCAGTTGTGGGGTGAAGTTAAGCTGTGTGGGTGGTTGATGGGCGCGCGCACGACCCTGGCACGATTTGGACCCTCTGAGAAGAGTTGTGGCAGCCCAAGGCATTTATCCCCTGTTTCAAGAAAACAAACCGGCTGATGGACGAGGCGAAGAGCAACGAGTGCCTGGGCCTCTAGTCAGAGCATCGTGAATCAGCCGGTTTGTTTTCTTGAATCAGAGATCTTTTCTTTTCTCACGATATTAATAATCAGATACACTTTGCATGCCATCATTGTCTTTAAACCAATTTAGCTGTAGAGTGCAATAGCAATTATAAAATCAAAAACAAATCTAGAACAACAAATACTGTTGTTAATCGTACAGTATTTAGTAAGCGAAACTTGGTGGCAATTGCATCCCTGATAGTCTTTAAAAAATTCTAAGAACGTGTTCATTGTTGTTGTGAGGTGACTATCTGCAGCGGTGCCGCTATCCCCGACCTCCAGGTCGTTTTAGCGTAAAACCGAGCTGCAGCGGGGGACGCTAAAGCAACCGCTACCGCAGCGGTCGTTCCCGTGAACGCCAAACCTGGCGGGATAGCGAGCTCCCGCTATACACGGCGCGGGCCCCACCTCGGACGCAGAGACGGCGGACACCAACTGCTTCGCGCCTCCTCTGCTGCCGCACCCTCACGAGCCGCCGCCGGGAAAGATCGACGTCGGGGAGAGTGAACAAATTGAATCGAGCCATCAAGAACAAATCGAATCGAGGCACCAAGAACAAATCAAGCATAAATCGAGATTAAATTGAGTAGAAATCTAGCACAATCCGCCGCAGCCACCAAGAACAGAGAAAGGGGAGTGGAACAAATCGAGCACAAATCCGTCGGCGCCGACGCGCGCGTGGACGCGGTGAGGATCCTGGCCACCGTGGCGCCGGAGCTGGTGGTCTTACCTCACCGAGGAAGGCGGTGACTCGGGTGAGAAGCGGGGGATCCGCCGCCTCCCCTCGACGCGCCCGCTTCCGCCTCCACGCTCCAGATCGAGGTGCTCCCACACGCCGTCCAGAAGCAGGATGCCCGCGGCCTGCGCCTGCTCCGTGGGCGCGTCGCGGAGCCCGAGCACAGCCACGACCTCCCTCTGGAGCTTGGCCACCGTGCAGTCCCGGATGGATGCCACATCGTCCTGCGCCTCCTGCACGCGCCGCATCCACGCGCGCACTGGATCCGACGCCGCCGCCACCGCATCGTGGCCCAGCAGCTCCGCGCGCAGCCGCAGCAGGGCCTCCACCGCGTCGGACAGCTCCTTGACGCGCCAGCTGCAGCTCCATTCCTCCTGCTCCGACCAGCAGCGTGGATGAGGGAGGGGGAAGGGCCGGCGGCGCCTCCACGCGCCGCCGCGCGAGCCCGAGGGAGGGATGAGGGGGAGGGAGGAGGGGCCATCGGCGCGAGGGGAGGGAGGTGGGGCAGCGGCGCAGGACGGGAGGAGGGCCGGCGAGGGAAGGGGGGAGGGGAGTGGCCGGCGGCGCGCGACGGGAGGGAGGGGAGGAGAGACCGAGAGAGGAGAGACGAGAGAGTTCGAGGCGTCGGGTAGTTGATATTTTGAATAAAATATAATTTAATTGGTATAGAGGTTGAGATATAGAGGTTGCTAGCTGCGAAAAAAGGAGATATAGAGATGAGAATCTTAATGACCATGACAGAATATTCTTTTTAAATGTTGAAAATAGAGGTTCACCGGTTGATAGTCTCAGCTCTTAAAAGAATGCCTCGCCCCGGTCTGACACTCACGTATCACTAACAACCAAATATGCTGTGATCATTATTGACAAAAAGCATGGAAGCAAATCTAGTGACACTCTGAATTTCCATCATTTGCAGCTGCTCACGATCTGAGCTTCCCGACACTGGCGTGTGCAGATATTCCAGGATCGGCTCGTTTAACCACAGTAGAAACATGCGTCAACGTGCAGCTCCTGCATTGACCTCCAGGCCCCGATTTACCCTACCATACTCTGTTGTTCACATTCAATTCCAAGCTGATGGAGGGCCACTCTGACAGGCATCCCATGCAGAATTTATCACACGCATTTATCTCGTTCGCGACATCACCGGATTCACCACTTGTCCAACGCACACGAAAATCTCACCACTCACTGCCGGCGTGGCCCACTGAAGCTCTGGACCCACCCCTCAGCCGGACATCCAACGCGAGTTTGTTGTGTCCGGAAGAGCCAGCCCTGCGGCCAGCCAGGTCGCTGTCTGCACTCCCCTGCCCCCGGATCCCACCACCACCGGTTTCGTGCTGCGGTTGTTCACACACCCACGCCACGCTTGCTCAGCTTCCGCCGGTCCGAACTCGCGAGCCCAGCCTCGCAATTTCGCGCACAAGCCAGGGGCAGAAACGACAATTCGCGCGAACCGATTAATTAAGTCAACACTTGCCATAGCCTCCCACCCCACGCTACCTCAGCTATCGGACGGGGCCACTCTCCCGAAACTGCCCCTCCCACCATCGCCTCCAAAACCACCAGTCACACCACCCCCTCCTCTCCCTCTCTCTCGTCCCCTTCACTCAGACCTCGCCACAGCCCGCGCCAATGGCCGATTCGCCAAACCCTAGCTCCGGGGACCTCTCCGCCGGTGGCGGAGGCTCGCCGGAGAAGCCTGCCCCGACGGATCGGCGCGTTGCGGCGCTCGCCGGCGCCGGCGCGAGGTACAAGGCCATGTCCCCCGCGCGGCTGCCGATCTCGCGGGAGCCCTGCCTCACCATCCCGGCCGGGTTCAGCCCCTCCGCCTTGCTCGAGTCCCCCGTCCTCCTCACCAACTTCAAGGTAATTCCTGACGAACCGCAGCTCTCACCGCTCCACCTGTTGGTACAGTGGGATCTGTGAAATTCCGCGGCTCCCGTGTCATGCTGAGGTTTGATTCGGGTCGGGGAAAGAGGGATTCCGATGCGCATTAGCATTATGCTCTAGGTCACGAGACATTTGCGCGGGTGGGATTGGCTCGTGGCGCTGGAATAATGCGCTTTTGCCTCGCGCTTTCGCATTTCCGGTGGTGCTATGCGGCTTCTGGAGCCGCCTTTACGCGGGGTTCTCGGGGATATGGTTGTTTTTGCTCTGTTTCTCCTTTTGGGGCGTCCCTGCGCCGTCTATTCGGTGGTGCGTAGTGAGGGGGATACCTGTAGCTTGTGCGTGTGGGGGGAATTATTCTGTCCGGCACACACTTGGTGGCTTGGAGAACAAATCATCACTTGGCATTTCTCTTGTGCGGCCTTTAAAGGGCCTTATTTAAGGAAACGTCTGTTCAGCCTCCGCGCTCGTGCGGCATTGTACTGCTCGTGTGCCAAGGGATGGTACGCTTCTATCCAAAAACACCAAAGTTGTACAGCCTTGGGTTATTTGTCGCAGTTTCATCGTTATTGCTTCTTGCCATTGGTTTTAGGGAGTTGTATTTTTTTGGTCCTGATGCGTCTAGCTGACAACCCACAAGCTGAAATGGCCTTGCTTGGTGAGCTTGGAGTGCTTGATTAAAGCTTCATAATTAGGAGTATCTGCTTATTATTAATGTTCTTCTCCTTGATTCTTTTTCCAACCGAAAGATGCTTGCAAACATATTCTAAACACATGAAAAACTGATGAAGTTAGCATTCGTTTCACTTGCGTTTCTAAGGCATTATGTCGTCACGGCTTGAATACTGTATGAACTTTAACAGAACTGCTTTGAACAAATACTTTGCAGTCTGTAAGAGTGAGCGTTGTTGCACACTAAATGATGTTTAGGAGTTTGTAGAGTTTTACCCTGCTGGCCTGCTTGACAAGTAATCAAAAACATTTTCCATCTAGGTTGAACCCTCTCCAACGACTGGTACTCTGAGCATGGCCGCGATCATCAACAAGAGCACTCATATGGATATATTGCCTTCACCTAGGGATAATTCTGTTGGTAATGGCCATGAAGATGGGGGTTCTCGTGATTTTGAGTTCAAGCCTCACCTTAATTCATCTGCGCAATCAGTGGTATGGAACAATTATTGGTTTGATTACTTTTGTTGTTATTCTTAGCTTCATTTCATATTTTCATGAACTAAAGATGGTGTCAGATGAATTCTGACTTTCCTTCTGTGCTGCTTTTTTTGTTGGAAGTGATAACTTAGTTCTGGCTTCAGATGTGCTAGAGCTCTCAAATATTAGATATGGTTAACTTTTAATTGATTAGTGCACATAGGTGTCAGCCCAAATTTTTTTGTGGTTTGAAATGTCAATGCCAATGTTATCTTGGATTTTCTGGAAATGGAAGAATTAGGTAAGATTGGAAAACTGGCCTAGACCTCACGCTAACTTTTGATCTACAAGGTGACTGGAGGCAGCCATCCAGTGTGCAGCCTTTTTTTAAAAAGGAGAGAAATACCATTTGTGAGCGTTTGACAACATGATTTGGATAAATGATATGATTTGGATACAGTGGGGTTGCCAACCTAAAATAAGTATTGTATTGGAACACAGGATGTATGTATCCTGTGATCCCGGCAGTTAGTATATATATGTTCATACAATGAGAGAACAGTGAAAATGTTCCTAGTATGCTTACGAATTTATGGCAAGCCTTTGAGATCAGAATCCGTTCACACAAAGTGTAAAACACAAATTTGTGTTTATATTTTGACCTTAGGGTTTTCACATGATTTTTTGTTGGTATCCTGTATCCATTGGGTTTAATATTTCCTTGACTGCATTCCTGCGTTGAAAGACCTGAACTGAATATACTTGAACTCTGGTTCTCCAGGATGGTATCATAATATGGGACACAACTTTAATTTCAACATTAAGGAAGTTATAATATTTTTTCTAGTCAGCGAGTTACTCTTTGTAATTTGTCTATTCACATGTGCTAAAGTTTCTTGTGTAACAGATATAATTATGAAAGAAAAACTGGTTACGTATTTACTATTTAGTGTGACCTTCCTATGCTTGTTTGCTGTCTTTCTTGTTCTTGTTGTATGGATAATTTTGCATTTCATAAACAGCACACTTTTGTACTGCAGGCTCCCGGTATCAACGATCCAAAACATCATGACACTTCTATGCAAAACCATAGCCTGAATCATGTCTCATCGTCTGGCAATTTGTTGACTGATACTAAACCTCTAGGTTCTCGGGAGTCAACTCACACAGTGAATGGTTCAAGTGGTCCAAACCAACCTGTTGCAATGGTTGGTCCGTCTGACAACATGCCTCCAGAAGTTGGTACGTCAGAGTTGCACCAGATGAATAGCTCGGAGAATGCTGTGCAGGAGACACAGCCTGAAAATGTACCTGAAAAATCAGCAGAGGATGGCTATAACTGGCGCAAATATGGACAGAAGCATGTCAAGGGAAGTGAAAACCCTAGAAGTTATTACAAGTGCACTCATCCTAATTGTGAAGTAAAAAAGCTATTAGAGCGATCAATTGATGGTCAGATTACTGAAGTTGTTTATAAAGGGCGTCATAATCACCCTAAGCCCCAGCCAAATAGGAGGTTAGCGGCTGGTGCAGTTCCTTCAAGCCAGGGTGAAGAAAGATATGATGGTGTCGCAACTGCTGAAGGTTAGTGTGCTGTTGACTTGCAAAGTTATATTAGGTCCCTCCATCCCTGTGGCTTGTTACTTCACATTGTCCATAACAATTTCTAGTCTTGCAAGTTGACAGATATCAGCAGCAGTGATTTAAAGTGTTGTTTGTATGCGCTTGCTTTTTAAGTTACTTCTTATGAATGTTTTAACTGTGGTAAAAGATAAATGCATCAAGTCCGAATCAAGGAATGCCTTAACCTACAATAATCATTTGATAGTGAGATTATATTGGGGCAGTCTAGATATCAAATGAAATAACCGGTACTTCAAATATTTTTCATGGCATTTTGCTAGGTCTCATTTTTCTGTTATTATGCAGACAAGTCTTCAAATGGCATTTCCAACCTCTGTAACTCAGTAAACTCCGCTGGCATGATCGAGCCTGTTCCGGGTCCAGCTAGTGATGATGACATCGATGCTGGAGGTGGAAGACCTTACCCTGGTGACGATGCTAACGAGGATGATGATTTGGATTCAAAACGCAGGTAAACACATGGCTTGAACTTGGTACTCCCCAAAGATCCGATTTTGTGTTAATATTTTGATCCACAACCGTGAAATCAGGAAAATGGAATCTGCCGGTATCGATGCTGCTTTGATGGGTAAACCGAATCGCGAACCCCGTGTTGTTGTACAAACTGTTAGTGAGGTTGACATCTTGGATGATGGTTATCGCTGGCGCAAGTACGGGCAGAAAGTAGTGAAAGGAAACCCCAATCCTCGGTCAGTTCTTATTCTGTCAATTTTTCCCTTTTGTTTGTCTATTCTCTGGTCATGTTTTATTGTAATCAATTATTTCCACACCTGTGACATCTGGTTGATGACCTGTCTTGCTGTTGCTGGTATATTTCTATTTTTGAAAGGATATGTTTGGTTAGGATTTATCCCTCTTTTTTTTTCAAAGTGGTCCATGGTATATGCCCCCTGAGATTATGCATTATTTTTTTTCCCTGTAATTTTGGCAGTTCAATATGTATTGACTTGTAGTTCAAAGAGTATCCTTTTATGATGGTTTGGTTTAAGGCCTACAGTTGCCACTTTGTTCTTGTCTGTTGAAGGAACACTACTAAAATTTGGTAGCGCTGATAATACTTGCATGCATCTAGTTTGCTGTCCGAAAAATTGGATAAACTCCGTTTTGGGACGTAGGGAAAACAAAATGTAGGAATGTGATGTCGAAGTGAAATCACATATGAATGACTCAAACTAGAGAAGAGAGGCATGTACTCCACGGGAAAGGCATATGAACTCCTAAGTGCAGCCATGGCTCTAGTTTGTTTTTGGGCTAGATGTCGGTCGATTTGTGTACAGTCATATAATTCCAAGTTTTCATGCACATTAACTCGGCGAATTTGTGCACAACTAAGCAAACCCTTGTGTGCATGCATGTATACCTGTCCTTGCCCTTGGTTATTCGGGAGGTTTGGATTTTAAGTTATTTGGCTTCTGAAATGGGTTGATGCATTCTTATTTTGACAAGCTGCACTTCAATACGTTCTTTGGGATGCATTTTCTAAAAAAAATACTAAATAAGCAAGATATGACATCTATTAGGCAGTTCATTTGATTTCTGTTCTTGACTGCAGGAGTTACTACAAGTGCACACACACCGGATGCCCTGTCAGGAAGCATGTTGAGAGAGCATCTCATGATCCAAAGTCAGTGATAACAACATATGAAGGAAAACATAACCATGAAGTCCCTGCTTCCAGGAATGCAAGCCATGAGATGTCTGCAGCTCCCATGAAGACTGCTGTGCATCCTATTAACAGCAATATGGCAAGCCTTGGTGGCATGATGAGAGCATGTGAAGCAAGGGCATTCGCCAATCAATATTCTCAAGCAGCCGAAAGCGACACTATCAGTCTTGACCTTGGTGTCGGTATCAGCCCAAACCACAGTGATGCGACAAACCAAATGCAGAGTTCTGTTGCAGATCCGATGCAGTATCAAATGCAATCCATGGCTCCTGTGTACAATAGCATGGGACTTCAGGGAATGCCAGTGCAAACAGCACATGGAAATGCAGCTAATGGTTTATATGGTTCCAGAGAAGAAAAGGGAAGTGAAGGATTTACTTTCAAAGCCGCACCTTTAGACCGTTCATCTAACTTATGCTATAGTAGTGCTGGTAATTTAGTGATGGGTCCATGAGTCTACTGATGGTTATACCTCCAAGAATCATATATTACCGGTGCTCCGTGTGAAGATCTCTGATGCTCTGTGTGAAGATCTCTGAGCTGCGTATCATTTACACATATTTGAATCGGAGGCACTTAAGATAATACCAGTGGGCTGCAGCGATTACTCATGAGATCTTTGGGGGTTTGGAAGTTCTCGTTGTATGACGCTTGAGCCCGACAATTCGTTGTACAGTGAACTCATTATGATTAATTAGATTACTAGAATTTGGTCGTGTAAACTTCTTTCTGTACTGGAATATGGGATAGAGCGGGTGGCAAAGCTTTGTTATCTCCGGCATATGAACAATGCCAGTTTGATATTCATATGGAATGAAATATATCATTTCACAGTAATTTTCCTTCAATTTCACGACGCATGGTGCCTTCCGCTAGTCAAAGTCTGTTCGATTCTTCTATTCGTACTGAATTTTCTGATGATGTTGAGCACTACCACTAACCAAGACATTCCAAGGTCGGTAGGTGGGGAGACCTTTATGATGTGAGATCAGATTCATCATCAAGATGCAACAAGATTGTCAAAGCACAACTGATTTAACTGAAACATATACTCTCAAACTTGTACTACATCTCATCAAACTATTCAGGCTGGCAGTGATTGCCGTTACAACATTAGGTTATAGGTATTCTACCCCCGCCCCAGTATCGCCCGTAGCTTCCTATAGTTCTAGTGTTCAACCAAGTCACATGAGACTCTTCGTCAGATCACATTACATTTCAACACTAGTGCCAAGCGGACGAGACCACCAGGGGCCTGTTCTTCCACCCAAGGAAGAGCGCCCCGTCTCTCTCTAAGAGCTTGTAGTCGGGCGAGTAGCTCTGCAGCAAAGTCTTGATGGTGGCGTTCACCAGGGCGCTGAGCGGGGACGGCCTGAACCCAGCCATCATCAGCCGCGCCTTCCACTTCCCGAAGAGCTCGTGCCGCTCCACCCTCTCCTCGCCTTCGCAGGCGACCAGGTTCACGATCTCCCTCGCCAGGCAGTGCTGCTCCATGTTGATCCGCTCCTTGTGGTCCCGGGCCAGAGCCAGGTCGATGGACTCGAAGATGGCCGTGTAGTAGTCGAGCGTCTCCGCGAACCGCTGCACAAAGGGGGCGGTGTTGGTGTTGGACTCCTGCTCCACGAGGGTGAGCACCTTGGGCGACAGGCTCTTCACCAGCCTCAGGATGCGGTCCCGGTGGTTCTCCGTGCTCACGGTCTCGTCGGGGATGTGGTGCAGCTCCAGTGTGAAGTTCACAGCGACGGCCTCACCAGGGATAATGCCGAGGTGCTCCACTTCAATATCATTGCCGGAGATAGCAACAGCATGGAATTCAAAGGGCACCTTGCACATGGCTGCAATTTGTGACAGCCTCTTTCCAACCAACTCCAGTCCACCGCCGCGGGCATAAGCTGAGAATGAATCATCAATGCCTGTGATCCTCACGAATGGAGGTCCACCAGGCCTGGCTGCAAGAGCCTGGAGGAGAGAGATCCACTGAGCCCCTTGAGCGATATGGAAGTCAATGATATGGATCCTGTCTTCTCCCTTGACTGCCTCTGCAATTGCGCCGTTCGCTGACATGTAGCCAAACTTGAAGTAGGGGCAGGCCTCATACAGGAAATGCATGTAGGACAGGAGTTCGGCACCCTTTGGCTCTTTACACTTCAAAGCTTTGTAGATCGAGTTGCCGGAGGCAGCAAGCCTGGCAACGAGACCTTCAACCATGTAGGCTCCCAACCTCTCCAGTGGCTCACCAGACACTGAAACCATTTTCCTCAACTCTGGAATCATCAAATTGATTGCAAAGTTGTTGTTCTCTTCCACTGCTCTAGCACAGGCAATCAGCAGCTCCTTCAAGTTGCCTCTGGGCATGCTCATCATGTGTACCCACTCCTCGGGTTCCAAAGAAAGTTGGTTTGCGACAGAAATCTCGAGGCTATTGACTGCCTCTAAGTCTGTCCCAAGCATTGCCGCCTCAAGATCCTTCAGTTTTTGCTTGAGATCATTAGGGTCCTCAGTGACACACGAAGCGCTTACAGGAGATCCGTTGCCGTTGGTTGAACCAGAGTGACTGTCTTCCTGAGATAGCGGGCTGCCACTCCCAGTAGTAAGACTGTGACCGGAGGGAGAATCATGTCTCATACAACCAGAACCTGCAGAGGAGTCTAATGTGTACTGCTGATGAGTCTCATGGCTATCCGAACCAGAATCTGGTGAATGAGACTTCATGTTGTAATGATGCTGAGGTACAACATGGTTGTCGGAAGCTGACTGATATGGATGGCAAAGATGCTGTGAGTTGCCAGAATATAGGAATTGCTTTGGAGTCTGCCTTGGTACATTACCAAAGGGGTGCACCATACGGGAAGTTGGTGTATCAGCCATCCTGGTCCAGTAGAGTCCAATGAACTAAAACTTCAAGTTATCAAGTGCTTCTGGTGTGACAAGCATGTCCAGTATAAAATCAAATTGACAGTACACCCGGATCAAACAAAACCTGCAACAGGAGAATAACGAATATGAGAACAAACACAGATCTATGTATAAGTAAAACTGGTATGAAGAAGCTTGATTGTGAAATGTGACAGCCAAACACAGCCTTTTCGGTTACAAGAGTAAATTTGGTTTGTTAACTTCATAAAGATAAGCACTCACAGAAGGTCCCAAACATCTCGAGTTGAGAAGTTATTTCACAGGAAACAGATCAAGAAATTCTACAGTAAGTATACATTACATGGAACATTTCAAGTCACAGATTAGGGCACTCCTAAAAGTGTCAGATGGCAAATTTACCAAACATGATGGAAGGAAAACATAAACCAACAATAGACAGGAAAGGGAAGATACTCCTCATTTTCATAGATCAGTTCTCTTTATTAAGTATCCTCCCATAAAGGATTCCTTACTTAAACAACATAAATCTACTTAATCCATGCTAATTCTGAAAGCCATGACAAATCATTCTAGTTAGCCTGATCAGAAAATGAAGGTTGTGAAGGCCAAATGACTTGGTTGTTAACATTAGCTGATAAAAGTGGAACCAAATGAAAAGAACAGATGCTGTCTTGTTGGATAACAAGCTCTATAAACACACCAAATGAAAAATTGCAACCCTGAAGGAAGCACTTTGGGTCCAACGGCAATCCTGAAATCCTCAACTAGATTTGCCTTGAAACAGAACAAAAATGAAGACTGAGGTACCGCAGTAATCTTGCAAGTACCACTACCACCAACTATTTGTGCATTCCTACAGACATAAAGGGAACGCAGGAGGATGTTGTAACGCTGACCAAAGAAAGGCTCCGATTTTGCGTCATGGTCGGCAATGGACACTGTATAAGCTTGGAATTAAAGTACTTACTAACATAGTACTAGCAAACTAATACCCATCGTATGACTAGTCAACAAAACAGATGCTGTAGGTGGGTCATAAAAAAGTATTACTACTACTACCCTACAACTCCTGGGTCAAACCACCCGCACAAGGAGTTTGACCCGTCGTTGAACCACTAACCGCACAAAATTTCATTTATCCTCTTAAAAAATGGGGAAACGCGTCGGTCAAAAGATGCAGATCTGCCTCGTTCAGTCGCAGATCAAGAGATCTACGTACTAACCACCACTCGTGTGCAGCGTGCTCGTCCTGAGACCTAACTAGTTGACTACTACTGCGTCTCAAAGCACAAAAAATCCCCATAGCACAAGCACGGCCATGTCCTGCTACCTGCTTGTAGGCAGAAAGCTACTACTCCGGCGGTACTGAGTACTACTAGATAGTACTGCGGCGGTACTGAGTGTTGCATGACCCTGTCGCTCTTTCTTGCAAATATGCAGACAAATGACGATTAATTCATAAACCAACAAAAGGTTGTTTTAGAGCAGCTTCTTTCTGTTCCTACAGTTCCATACACTGGTCACAACAGAAGTAACTCAGCGCAGAGCTCAGATCGATTCACACAAACCACTGATTACATGCAAAAACTAAGAGCCCCCTTGCGAGGCAAACCATGACTGAGGATAACAAAAACAGAACAGAGCAAAATCAGCGGCTGAGGCTTCACGCTTGAAACAAGCAGAAGACGGGAGCTCCAAAGCCCGAAGCCATTTCGAGCACCAGCGACGCGCGAACCAGACCTACCAGCTACCCAAGAACACCGGCAAGGCAAGGCGAGAAGGAGAGAAGCGAGCAAGTACCTCTCCCGTGCTCCGGCTGGACCTCCTCCTTCGCGCGCGCCCTGCTCGGATCCTTCAGCTCGACGCGGCTCCGCAGAAGAGACGGAGAACGAACAAGTAGTGCGCGGTAGCTGGGGGAGGAGAAGAGAGGAGAGGAGGCAGGCAGCTGGTGGTGGCCCGGGGGAGTGGGATGTTTCCGCCGAGGGAGTGGGGGGCATGGGGAATTTTCCGGGTGGCGCTGCCGCTATTTCTACCCGCGCGGCGCCCCCGTCGCGTGGCGCCGTCCCTGCCCCGTGCGCGTCGCCCGCGGTCCAATCCCCTCATCGTGAGGCGTGACGCGCGCGCGGGCCCCGGCGCTGTGTTCAAACCGCGTCGTAGTAGTCGGGTGCCGGGCACCACGCATGCACACGCAGACGCTGGCACGGCACGCACTCGCACACCACTGGTGCGGCACCACGCAGGCAATGAGGCAAGGCAGGACCGCGCCGCGACCCGCGACGACAGGAAAAAATCTGCGGAGCCGAGCGCGCTGCACGCCGCCCGTTGCCGAGTGCCTCGGAACCAGCGTGCTCCCGCACGTCGCGACCTGCTGCTGCCGCCGTCGCGAGATAAAGCGGGAGGGGTCAGAGCAGGGGAGTTGCGGGTCGCGTTCGCCGATCAGTCCCCCCCTTGACGAACGAGTAGCAGTAGGATTTTTTTTTTCACTGTAAAACAATCTCCTCTCCAAAACAATTCTAGTCGGTGTGATGTAAATCTTTTATTGAAGTTTGTTTTTCTCTTCTCGGCATGCAATTTGAATTCAAAGTTTAAATTTTGCATATAGCTGACACAATAACATTGGGTTCCAAATTTAATATGCATGCGGAGAAAAAGGAAAAGACAAACTTTTTTTTTTGAATGAGGAAAAGACAAACTTCATGGAAAAGGATATGTAAAAACTGCTAATGCCCGATACACAACTTGCGTATGACACATTATGTGGTTGTAGATAGATAATCGTGTTATTATCTCGTCAAATTGACGATGATTAAATGTATGTTTATCATCATGACAGCGTCGGTTCCCGCGCGAGGCAGGTTTCACGTGCTCGATTGTACCACCTCCAACCGAATGAGGTTGGTTGAGCCGTTGGGGGTCATATTGCATTCTCAGCTGCTACAGCGTCTATGATCCACTTTGCAAATTGCAACTTCCCCGGATACGAGCTGTTAGATCACATTGAATAGCGGTCGATGAGCCGAAAGGAGCTTCACGGTAGCTCACTATCAGATTTTAAAAATAAACCCGTATGCTCTCTTTTGCCTTTGTTCTATACCACTGAAATGATACTATTGCACATGTAAATATTCTCCTTGGTTTCGTGGTATACGCGTATCTCGGTACGTACTTAAAAACCAAGCGCAAGCTCGTGGTTTTGAGCACTCGCAGGACGTCTCCACACTGATTTACAGGAGGCAATAAGGCATGCAACATCCAACCGTCTCTCTCTACTACTTTTCCAGCACATCACCGGGAAATTTTCCATGTACACACGATTAAAAAGCTTGGCCGTCCTAATCATGCCGTAATCTTTAGGAGTATCATTTTTCTTTCTAGTGGCATGATTTCCAATCTCTCCCGATGTTATCCTGGCCATGCCTTTTTCTTGTACTCTCGCTTTCAGCAACCTTTTTATACTTTGCCTTTTACTTCTGGATCGCAGGGTGGGGGCCATGATCAACCCTAGTTTTGTTTTTAAAAAAACTTTTTTTAGATCGAACGCATACACATCCTAGCTAGCATGGCACTTATAATAAAGAAAAGAAAATGATTGTGTACAATTGGGCTGAGGATATCGACATGAGTGATCTCCTTGGTTTAGGTCCAGATCTCGCCATAATTGTGGATATATGGAGTGATTCACGCATGGACTTGGGAGTTGGGAGTAGAAGCGCAACACCTTTCTCCGCACGCGACTGGGAAGTGTAGGAAAAGAACGTAGCGTTATCGGTTGCCAAAGATGCAGGGCAGCATGGAAAAGAAAGATGTTCTTAAGTACAAAGAGAAGTTATGAGTATGGCACTATCGTAATGTACATCACTTGTTGAAGATGTACACGAATTAAATTGCCAACAAAGTTCTTTTTGTAAGATATAATAGAGATATTTTTCATGAAAAATAATTGAACATCGACGGACCCATGTCGCATATTGCTCCAACAAAATGGTTGGGGAGAAAGATGGTCACAGGCCCACAACTAATAATTAAGGAGAGGATAGGAACCCATAACATTAATAACCACACACCATGACACCACGGCACATTAATTAGTGTTCCAAACTAAATGTTTTTATTTCTCAAAAACAATCACTAATACTGTACGCACTGCAAGAAAAAATCTAAGTTGACTGAAATTATTGGACTGCCGTCGTTTGTACCACAAGCTGTCTAGTCGTATTTCTATCACGGGATGATTACGCAACCCTTTACGTACTGCGAACGTGGCGTGGAATTGCAGCACCCGCAAAAACAACATGCCATGGCGACGCCGGCGAAAGCAGTCGTCTTAAGAAAATGGCGCCCCCCTGTGAGTCTTGATAGGAACCAAACAAAAACCAGAGGCCGAAGTGAAGACCTGAGACCAAGGGCAGGTGTTGAAGAATGAAGACTGAGGTGATGGTGATAAGGTTATTATAGTATCGCGTTCTCTAATCTAAAGTCTCATCAAGAGTTGATTGATGGCCATGGTCAATCTGCGACCCGCGGTGAGTGGTCTGACCCCCAACCGTGCCACGACCCGGATCATAAAAGATCAGGCGCAACACGACGCGACGCTGCCCATGGGATATACGTAACGTAACAGCGACTCGCCTCGCCATACGACAGGTGTTCGGTAGCGTACGCCAAGCGTATTAATCAGTTCTTCAGTTGGGAGCTTGACCAGACATTAGTACTACTAGTAGTGACCTTTGTTTAGTCTTAAGTGCGGTGTACGACATGGAATCCAAATGGCGTTCGCTTTTCTTTTCTTTTTTTTTTCTTCTTCTTCTTCCCATTTTGTAGTGAGCACTTTGGTCTCAAAATTGACTTTTCTGTTCCCTGTTAAAATACATTACACGTCCTTTTCTCGATTCTCCGTGTCAGCGTGCATGTGGCATTATTCCTACCAGCTGGGTTTGTATAAACCCCGTATCCACGACCTTTCGGCCTGACAGATCTTTTAGCTGAAATGAAATGAAGGGTTTGCTTAAAAGAAAAACGAAGAGCGTATGAGTACGATGAAAAGCGGCCGCCATGGCGTGCCATGCATACGAGTCACGCGTGACTTGACCGGGCTCCGGCCGGCAGCGAGCGCCAGCTGCTGTCCTTCTAGATTCTCGAGCCCGGCCATGGCGGGCAGGCAGCGTGACATGACAGACGCCAATGCGGGTCAACCTTTTCTGATCGTTCTGTTTTGTTTCATCCATGGACGATTCACCGGGTGCCCCACACCACGCACACCCCCACGGTCGCATGGTCGCATCCATCTACGCGGTTTCGGGGCTCGTTTTTGTTCTGCCTGCTTGTTGTTTGCGCGCTGGAGATTCGATTCTTCCGCCTTGCCGTGCCGGGCGCGCTGTCCGTCCAGTCCAGTGGCCCGCCGCGGCAGCCGGCGCACCGCGGTTCACACGTGCGCGCGCGCCGGCCGACGGCGGCGTGCCGGTGCGCCACTGGACTGGCCATCGCGCTACGCGCTCCGACCGCTACGTGTGTCGGGAGAAGATCTAGCGGTGGTGGGACGCTGGCTTGGCTTTGGCTGGATCCGTGCGTGGCGCACGCAGGTTTCCTTTTCTTTTCCCCGGATTTTTTCTCTCGGGATTGGGAAAACCGACAGCCGCCGCGGAGAGCTCGTGCCTGCTCCGCTTTTGGGGTGCCCAGGGGCCTGCCTGGCTGGAGCCGCCGGCCGCGGCGTGCCTCCACGGTTGCCGTGTCCCGTGTTGCTTCACACCTGCCGCGCGCGCGTGTCACAACCCGTAGCCCGCCGGCGAGCTATGCCGGGACGTGAGCACGTGGACAGGGCGTCGCCGTCGAGCGAGGCGGACGACGAGCTCGCCTGAGCCGCTCCTCCGTGAGGAAGTCGACGGAGGAAGAAGGGGGATGAACCCAATTCTGTTTCTGAATATTTCGATCGCTTCTCTGATGCTTCTCCTGATCCTTTGTAGAGTTCGTGCTGCTTCGTGGGTTGGGCCATGGGCTTAGACTTGCTGGCCAACGGCCCATTGAATTCAGCCCATAGTCCGGGTGTTACATTACCGCCCCGTCGAAATGTTGCTTGTCCCCAAGCAACACCATGCATTTGCGCTGCATACTCTTGTCTCTGCATTCTCTGTCTGCCGACTCTTCTGAAAAATTTGTAAGCGTATGCACTCATGACTAGTCTCACTGAGCTGTGAATACCTGGATCAGAGGGCCGTATAATCCATAGGATAATCAACAGCAAGTAATGTCCTTGGAAGGAAACCAACAGCTGCATCTGAGCCGTCCATGCAAATTGCACAGGGAAGCCACATAATGTTGCCAGAGTGTAACCAGCTTCACCTGGAGCCCCAGGAGCTGATACAACTGCACTTCTTAGAGGTCTCTCCTTCCTCACTTCATAGCTAGAAGCATTCTAAAAACACTCCGAAGCAGCCTTTGATATTCCATAGTGACCATTTTAGTTTCTCCCGGTGTCAATCCATACATTTTCCGTAGAAGTATAACTACCATTGTTATCTCAGTGGTCCACCCAGTAAAAATGCAGCCAAGATGCTCCCTGTATAGCTCCCATTCAAGATCATGGATATGATAGCTCTTGAGCAGGCTTGATAGCATTTGCATTTCTGTCCTGAGAGCACATAGTATATGTAACAGTTCTTCATGAGTTCTTCTACAGGACCTCCAACTAATAGCAGTTTCAGAAAAACTCCCTTCAACAAGAACTGCATCACTGAGAAAAAGCCCAATAATGCCTGGATCCCATTGTCTCACAGCAGCCACGTGTAATTCAAGTTGATGCTCACTTCTTCCCGGAGTAAAACCGTCATGAATCCATGCCAGCATTTCCTGACGAACTGGATCCTTCACCCTACTCAACTGACTGGAAACACCTCCAGGAATCTGATAGTATGCTGCAGTCAATTCATATTTCACCAAAAAGTTGTTATCTGATAAAGTGAACGCCCCCTTGCTTTCTTTTTCTGTTCCACACAATGATAGGAGCTTGTAAGCCACCTCTCCATTGCCACCACTTATGTCAGAGCCACTGATTTTTGCTACAGTCATGTGCAACTCTATTGACTGATTGAAATCACCAAATGATGCTACACTTCTGCTGAATGGCAAGGGAGGTATTCTGCTGTCTTCTTGTTGTGCAGATTGTGATTTATGGTAAAACTGCTCAAGCCCATCCACATTGGTGTTGGGCTCAATCATGGACAGCTCCTCATCCCGTAACATCTGAGGAGACATTTCATTGAACCCCTTGTCTGTATAAGCCGTAGAAGACACAGATAACAGAGGCACAACACAACTCAGACATGGTGCTGCCACATCCTCGAGAGGAATATCATCAAATGGCTCAGGTGTGGCTATATCTGACAACGATGAAACCATGTTCACCTGCTCCCAAACTCGCTGGTCGTGCACCGCCTGCTCCACCGCTTTCTCTCCGGCAAATTGCTTCAGCAAGCCATTATGTGTGTCACGGTCAAATGGCAGTTCATCATCCCACACAACCTCACAAGGAATTTCATCAAACACCGCTGATGTGGAGAATGATGAGGACATCCAAACCATAGTGACAAACCATGGATCACCTGCACCAAGTCAAGCACCGGCTATGTCAATACAAGGACCAATTACACGGAGCCGTGCAAAGAAACTGATACATGAGGTGAACTCTCTCCTTACTAAATTTGACTACAATTTAAATGAGAATTTTATACTACCTGTAACATCCCACTGTAATTAAGTCCCTAATCAAGCTACCAATCCTAATTAGTGAAAATGATCAAGAAGAATCAAAGAGAAATGAAAAAGAATTCAAAATCACTTCAAATTGGATAAATTTCATCCAAACAAGCATTTGAACTACAACTTTAAAAATTTATATACAAGTGGGCCCAAATGAAAAATTCCTCAGCATCCAGGGGCTAAAAGGGAATTTTGGAGATTTTTGGAGATTTTTCTGCAAAAATCTAAAGGGTCAATTAAATGCATGAACCTTTTTCAAACTTTAACTTTGAATGAATTTTAGTTTGAATTCCAAGCCGATTCAGCAAAAGTTCCAATTGACAAAGTTGTTCCTCTCACTGAAATATTCCAAACCTGAGTTTTTCGTGATTTTTGGAGCTCGGGAAGATCGAATTTAAATCAAAACAGTTCAAACCGAGGAAATTCACCAAAATTCGAAAAATGGAAAAATGTCACTGTAGCCGCCAAGTGTCGCCGCCGGCGACGCCTCCTTCTCTCACCGCCCATTCCGGCCGCTGTGTTCGCCGTCCTTCCTGTACGGGCGGCCTAACCTCGTCCTCATCCATCTCCCCTCGTCCCTCGGCCAAGTCGTCGTCAATCCGTCGTCTGTCTCGCTCAAACACCGAGCCGCCATCGTCGTCGCTCGAGCTCGCCGTCTCGCCGCCGTGTCAGTCACCCTCGGGTCACGTTGCCAACAGCGAAAGAGCGCGCAAGAGTCTCCTCTAGCTGCCGCCTCAATCGCGGAAGCCCTTCCCGGAGCGTAGCGCGAAGAATCGACGAGAATCGCCATGGCCGCCGCGACGACCTAACTCATCGTCGACGAGCAATTCGTCTTCTCCGGTGAGCCAATCATCGATTCCTCGCGTGTATAGCTTCCTTATACTCTCACGCACTCGCTGACGTGAGCTTGACCGATGTTCAACAGCAACATCGCCGGAAATCGTTTCTTCCCCGCCGCCGTTCATCGGACCTCCGCCCCTCCCGGCGAACTCCGTCTCCCGGAGCTCCTCCACGTCAACGTGTTGCACGGTGAGACTCCCTGGACCCCGTGGATGCTGGTGCTTCCTCTAGTTTCTACTCTCGCCGTCTCTGCTCGCCGGAGCGCCGCCGCGCCATCGCCGCCGCCACTGCTCCCGCGTCGGGCTTCGTTCCCGGCCGCGCGCAGGTGCACGCGTAGGTGTTTCCGAGTCACCGTCGTGTGCTGGGCACGGAGCTGGGTGGTGTGCACGTTGAGTCGCCGTCGTTCGGCCGGAACAGTCGTCATGCCATCGCCGGCGTCGTGCGCGGCGTCGGCATTGACACAGTGTTCCCTTTTCTTTTTATTTGAATTATTCCAGATTTTGGCCAAACTTGTAAATTCGATAGAATTTCGTAGAAAAATCGTAAAAATGCAAACTCAAGTGTTCTGGAATCCTTGAAGTGAGAGATATCCAGTGGTGCAACATGAACATCTGAATTCTTCTCAGTTAATTTTATAAAATTCGAAGAATAGAATCAGGAAATGAATTATATAAAAAGATTTGAAAGTGCAAAAATCCTAAATTTTGGCATGCACACTCCTAGTAGCTTAACTGAACATCTCACCAAGTGGCATCTTGAAATTCATCTGGTTTTAGGAGTAATTCCAGTTTCCAGTTGCTAACAAAATATTTTATATAATTTTATTCCTGCATCTTTTTGTACCAAATTTTGGATATGTCACTGTACCCAGGATGAAGTTGCTAAATAAAAATACTAATGTAATTTTTGATCTTCCAGAACCCTTTTTAAAGAATTTAGAAGAGGGATCCTTTTTACGCGTACGGAAATTCCTAAATCCAAAGTAATTGTACAAATCACTTGGGACCAAAATGCTAAAACCAAATGATTGGACCTGCCAGCATGTTGCATTTGCATCATAGCATCTCCATGTCATATTTGTCAAGGAAGTTCCATGAACTATCTTTGATATTGTATATTGTTGCATACATTTAGGAACCAACGCCGGACTCGAGGACGTGGAGATCGTGACCGAGGAGACCGGTGCTGACATGAACGCGCTTGAGTGTGCTAACCACCAGCCCCAAGGCAAGCCCCGGTGCACTCCTATGTTTACAAAGTTTTACATTTTTCTCACATGTATCTCGTGTCGTGATTTGTGCATTTAAGTTTAGGAGTTGTATGGAACCGTAGATGCATTTATCTTACATACTCCTATGGGCGGGTTTTAGTTTTATACAGCCACGTAATAGAATCTGCTATGCTAAATAGGTTGTATTCATCGGTAGAACATTGAGTGGTATGGAGACCGCTCGGTGTTTTGGGACCGGGTTTACTTTATGTTCTCACTTGATGATGGTAATGAATTTGAGACCGAACGGGGAAGTTCTTGTGTAGGTTGGGGTGACAAGGCTCGCCTTGTTCGCCATAGCCCCGTTTGTGTCGGTTGAGGACCGTTCGCTGTGGCCCCGCTGAGCAAGTTTGAACAGTACCGAATGCATGCTAGGAGAATGGGAACTAGTAAACTTAGTAGCTCGATGCTGCATTGTTGGACGTGAACCCACCTCTCTTTTGGTGATGAAGATGGTTATGGTGGAATTTGGGACCGTGTTTGAAGGGAGGGTACCCGGGTGAACCACGGTTAGACCAGGCATGGCTATCGCGTGGGGAGACGTGTACTCGGGAGAGGTGTTAAGCGGCTCGACTTTATGGTGTCTTGTAAAAGGTTGCCGTGCGTGACTCCTTCGAGTAACGTACGTCGTGTGTTCGGGTTTCGCCTGCAGGTGTAAATCGATTCGAATCGCCGTCCCTCGCGGTTATTGAGTACCACTTGTTCACTGTGTCACATCGTAGTAAAAAGTGCACATGATGATGTATATTTGCTGTTATGTATTTAAATTAATTGTATTGCAAGTGTTTGTATTCAGTTTAGGTGCAAATCTTTATATTCCTGCTCTAAAAGATAAAAGTTGGCTAAACATGAAAACAGGATCAACTTTAGTGCTGTTTATGCAATTATTCCTATACCCTTGGTCAACCCCCCTGCATGTTTAGAAGTCGGTCTTAGAAGGCCATTTTGACGGGTAAGACTTGCTGAGTATTAGTTGCTCAGGGCTTCGTTGTTAAAACTTTTCTGCAGGCTTTCCAAATTGTAACTTTTGCGGCTGCTGTGGTAAAGTCGTGTGGGAGGGTGAACCGCCTAAGGAATGGTCGGTTGAGTGGGTTCCATCCTCTCCCAATCACGAGCATGAAGAATGAGATCGTGTCTATGGCCGGACATGATTTCCTTGTAGATATGTATCGTCGTGTGTTTGCTTCCGCTCGCGTTATGTAATCGAGTTTCGAACTCTTTTATGTAAAAAATAATCGAACTCAGAACTTTATGCTCTATGTAAATTATGGAACCAATGTAATAACTGAACTCGTTGTAAAATTATGTTACTTATGCTTATGTGTGTGGTATTTGCATACTTGCTTCGCCAAGTATCACCCGATAATGATCCTGGTTAGCTAACCCCTCATTAGTTTGAGGTGGGGTGCTACAGCTGGCATCAGAGCTAAGTCGGGGTTTATACCACACTAATGAGCATTATTTTCGAAAACCACGTTTACGGTGAGGTACGGTTTAGTCGGCCTTATATAAGGATGTTAGCGGTTTAAGGTGGCAACTAGCGAGTCTTGCTTGAATAGGTTTGATTGTTTTTTCTTTCTTTTCTGAAATGTCGGCGAGATGAAAAGGTAAGGTTTGTGGTTTGGCATGGGTCGATGACCGCATGGCCGATGGTTCGTATGTTGCTCACTTGCTTGGTTAGGCATGGATCGTTGATCTCATGACCTTTTTGTTGTTTATGCTTTATTTTGTTGTTTGTGAATCTTCTGCAGGTACCAACCACGTTAGAGGTCACACCGTTTGCTAGACTAACACGGTTGAGTGACGTTTTTGCCGCCGAAATACGAATGCCGATATAATGGCACCCTTTTCTTTTGGTGAGGAACGAATAACCTAGGTTAATAAAAATGGTTGCATTGCATGTGCATTTGGCATGTTCATAAACTATGAAAACTATCCTCGAATCCGTCATGCAAACAAACCTCTGATCGTGTGTGGTAATGTCGCAAAATTGTAATGAAACAATCCATTCAAACGAATTTGAAAACATTCAAATGAAGAAGTCCAAATCTGCCGCCGGTCGAAGTTTTCAGTCAACTTCAACAAGCCATAACTCCTCGTTTTAAATCCAATTGTCGTGTTTAAGCACTCTATGGAAAGATCTCAGAATTCTCTACAAGTTTGGTATGTAACTTTTTCTGTGATTCGTCCTGGAACCTGACGAAATCTGGTAGTTTTGAGTCGAGTTCAGTCTGTCCCAGAGCAGAATTTTCAGCAGACAAATGTCGAACTTTGAAATGGCATAACTTTCTCTATACTGATCGGTTTGAGGTGAATGAGTACTTGTTGGAAAGCTCTTGAAGTTGTCTACAACTTTCGTAACTACACAATTTTCTGTTTCTGCCCAGAATGATGTCAGATGTCGTTTGAGTAAGCACTGCCAGTTTTCGACAGATTTGGTTACTTTTGTGTTACAAATTTTTGAAGTCCATAATATGGGTTCAACCAATTATAATCTTTGGATCTTCAATATGTTGATTTCCTCACATGTGTTACTGCTGGGCACTATGGTTTGACTTTTATCAAACTTGATTCCCCGCAGATGGATGTCAACGCGCTCCTGGCGGAGAACGCCGCTATGGCTGCACGCATCGCTGAGTTGGAAGCTCAGCTGATGGCCGTTGAGCAGCGTAACCATCTCCTGGAGGAGACGGTGCAGGACCTCAGTGGGCTAGTGAATGACATGGAGGATGAGAAGGCTCAGATTGCTCAGGAGCACAATGCAGAAGTTAATCACCTACAGGTTCAGCTGCATGTGGCTCAGGCAAACCTTGCTCAGGCTCAGGTGGCAAATCAGAACTTAGAGGCTCAGATGGAGGATCTTCACCAGGACTTCGTTCAGCTCATCCAGATCCAAGTTGAACATCACAACCCGCAGCCACTTGCGATGGATGATCAGGATGTGGTGCAGGGTGCATCGGGCATCGACTATGAGTCACCGTCGACCCCGGTGGATGACGACGTGCTTTCCGACGCGGGCAGCAACATGCCCCGCGAGGAGTAGACTTCGTAGTAGGCCTTAAAGTAGCTAGCTAGTGTGTATAAATTAGGCTAGTGGTAACTTGACGGTCGACCGAACTTTACGAGTCCCGCAGCTTGCTATTTTGGAAAGTCGTTGCAAGCGAAGTTGTAAGCTAATGGTGACGGTTCGTACGATGCGAGACTTTAGAGTTAGCTTTTGGATGTCCCGTGCGGTGTATGGTAGCTGCACACCGCCCTTTTGCGATGTGATATAGTGGGGAACATCCAGTGATCATGTTATGAAGTGTATGTTGCTAATGGAAGACCGTACTTGTGCTGAAATTATTATCTATCGTTGTCGGTTTACGAGTGTTTCAAATCTGAATTTACTGCCATGTATGCTTGGTAATTTTAATTACAGCATATATTTGACCATTATACCTTTTATCTAATGGTGCAATGTGTTATGGCAGATGGCAGACCCTCGTAGCGGACAGGTTCCTACGGAGGAGGGCGATACCTCTGCTCAACGTGATGGAGCACCACCGCCTCCACCACTACCGGGCAGCATGGAGCACTTGCTCTCAACTCAGAACGATCTTATCCGCCTTCTACTGGGGAACAACGCTCGCCAAGCGGGCCGAAATAGACCACCTCCGGAAACAACTTTTGCGGAGTTTCTGGCTACTCATCCCCCGGTGTTCACCGAAGGAAGCGAGCCGCTGGATGCCGATCACTGGCTTCGCACCATCGAGTCCAAGTTTGGGCTCATTCGCTGCACTGAGTACCAGAAGACCCTGTTCGCGGCCCAGCAACTTCGTGGGTCAGCGAGCGCATGGTGGGCCAATTATGTGGAGACACTTCCAGCTGGTTATCATGTTCCATGGGCAGAATTTCGTACGGCTTTTCGTGAGCATCACATTCCACAAGGTTTAATGGAGAGGAAGCTTCGGGAATTCCTGGATCTGAAACAGGGCAGCAGCAATGTGCATGAGTATTCCAGGAAGTTCAATCAGCTGTCACAATATGCCTCCTACCATGTGGACACCGATGCAAAGAAGAGGGAATGTTTCCGCCGAGGGCTGAACACCAAGTTGCGTGATCGCCTGGCACTTCTCTCTAACTGCACCTACAATGAGTTAGTGAGCGCCGCGATCGTGCAAGAGGATGCCACTCGTGCTCATCAGGAAGAAAAGAAGAGAAAGCGTGTCGGTGGGAATTCATCCGGTTCCGCTCCTCCTCGGTACCGTTTGGCCATCACATCCCCCGCTGGACAGCAGTACAGAGCCGCCATGCCACATGGTGGTGGACACCATGCTCACTCCAATCAGCAGAGGAGTATTTCTCAGGGCTCCAGCCAGCAGCGCTCTTTTACGTCTCGCCCGTCACAGCAGAGTTCTCAAGTGGTGGCAACGAATCCATACACTTGCTTCAATTGTGGCCGCACCGGTCACTTTTCAAAGGATTGCCGCTTCCCGAAGAAGTCACGGGGCAGCAGCAGTAACAACAGCAGCAGACAGAGCTCTCAGGCATCTGTGAACAATCCCAAGAGTGGCCGTGTCAACCATACTACGGCCGAGGACATTCAGGACGGAGAACCAGTGCTTGCGGGTACGTTTTCCGCTCACAGCCACCCCGTCCTTGTGCTATTTGATTCAGGTGCAACGCATAATTTCATAAGCAGAGCATGTGTGAAAAGGTTGCATATCACCCCTACCACCCTAAAAGCACCATATTTAATTACTTCGCCTGGTGGAAAGATATTCGCCACGCAAGGGATTTTTGCCTTGCCTATTATGTTAGAGGGTGTGGCATATCCAACAAACCTCATCATTTTGGATGGACAAGGCTTAGATGTGATATTGGGTATGAAGTGGATGAAGTATCACAAAGCCGTGCTGCACATTGATTCGCGGGAAATCCATTTGGACTCCCCCATCAATGGATCCGCCATACTTAGGTTGCCTTTATTACCAACTAGAGGCTCCCTAGTTCACAACACCACCGGTAAATGTCTCGAAGAAATTCCAGTGGTTTGTTAATATCCCGATGTGTTTCCAGAGGACTTACCGGGTTTACCACCCGACCGGGATGTGGAATTTAGGATTGACTTGCAGCCGGGAACCGCCCCAATATCCCGACAACCGTACAAGATGGCACCAAATGAGTTAGCAGAATTAAAGAAACAGCTGCATGACCTTTTGGACAAGGGTTTTATTCGCCCAAGTTCTTCTCCCTGGGGTTGTTCGGCACTTTTCGTGAAGAAGAAAGACGAGACACTGCGGTTGTGTGTGGATTACCGACCGCTGAATGCTGTCACCATCAAGAACAAGTATCCTCTTCCGCGGATTGATATTTTGTTTGATCAATTGGTTGGTGCCAAGGTCTTCTCAAAAATTGACCTTCGCTCCGGCTATCATCAGATTAAAATTCGGGCTGAGGATATTCCAAAGACAGCTTTTTCTACGAGGTACGGTCTATATGAGTATCTGGTTATGTCTTTTGGACTAACAAATGCTCCGGCCTATTTCATGTACTTGATGAACTCGGTGTTTATGCCGGAATTGGATAAGTTTGTGGTGGTATTCATTGACGACATCCTAATCTACTCCAAGTCAGAAGAAGAGCATGCTGAGCATCTCCGGATTGTACTCCAGAGGCTCCGTGATCACAAGCTGTATGCAAAATTCAGCAAGTGTGAGTTCTGGTTGAGAGAAGTACCTTTCTTGGGCCACATTGTTTCCGATGAAGGTATTTCAGTGGATCCAAGTAAAGTGCAAGAAGTGCTGAATTGGAAGGCTCCTGCATGTATCAAGGATATCCGTAGTTTCCTTGGGCTTGCAGGATATTATCGGAGATTCATCCCCAATTTCTCCAAAATTGCAAAGCCTATGACGGAGCTGCTGAAAAAGGCAATCAAATTTCAGTGGAATGGCAAATGCGAAGAAGCTTTTCAAACTCTCAAGAAACATTTAACCACCGCCCCGGTGTTAGCTCAACCCGATGTCACTAAACCATTTGATGTTTATTGTGACGCCTCGGGCACGGGTTTGGGCTGTGTTCTAATGCAAGACGGTCGTGTCATTGCGTATGCGTCACGGCAACTAAGAAGACATGAGCAAAATTATCCTACTCATGATTTGGAATTGGCCGCAGTTGTTCTTGCTCTGAAGATTTGGAGACATTATTTGCTGGGAAATCTGGTTCATTTATACACCGATCACAAAAGTTTGAAGTATATTTTCACACAACAAGAGCTGAATATGAGGCAAAGAAGGTGGCTGGAATTAATCAAAGACTACGAGTTGGAAATCCATTATCACCCCGGAAAAGCCAATGTGGTTGCCGATGCTTTGAGTCGGAAGTCACATTGCAATAATCTTGTGATTCAAAAATTGGATCGTACCGTATGTTGCGACCCTAGTGAACCAAGCCTCCGGATTATTCCCCATGGTTCTTTGTATAATCTTGCTCTCATTCCCACCCTACGGGAGGAGATTATTGCTGCGCAAAAGAGAGATAAAGGAATGGGACATATCCGACGACGAATAGAAAATGGTGATGTCAAGTGTTTCCGACAAGATGAGGATGGAGTATTATGGTTCAATGACCGGATTGTCGTGCCCAAAGATATGGAGCTGCGAAAGAAAATTTTGGATGAAGCTCACTTGTCCAAATATTCTATTCACCCCGGCAGCAACAAAATGTATCAAGGGCTGAAAACCAAATTTTGGTGGACACGCATGAAGCGAGAAGTGGCACGTTATGTGGCTGAATGTGACACTTGCCAAAGGATTAAAGCTGATCATTTGAGAAAGGCCGGTCAGCTGCAACCATTAAGTATTCCGTCATGGAAGTGGGAGAATATTAGTATGGATTTTATTGTTGGATTGCCTCTCACTGCTAGAAAGCATGATTCTATTTGGGTTATAGTGGACCGATTGACCAAGTCAGCACATTTCATTCCGGTTAAAACAAACTACTCTGCCAAGATCTATGCTCAGTTATATATCTCGCGCATTCTATGTTGGCATGGAGTGCCGAAGACAATTATATCTGACAGAGGACCTCAGTTTGTTGCTAGATTTTGGGAGCAATTACATGCATCACTGAAGACCAAGTTAATTCGAAGCTCCGCTTATCACCCTCAAACCGACGGACAAACTGAGCGAGTAAAACAGATACTCGAGGATATGTTGCGAGCATGTGTGTTATCTGAAGGTGGCAATTGGGATGATCATTTACCATTGGCAGAGTTTGCATATAACAACAGCTATCAAGAGAGCATCAAAATGTCTCCATTTGAAGCTCTTTATGGTCGTTCGTGCCGTACACCTTTGAACTGGTCCGAACCGGGAGAGAGAGTAAATTTTGGACCTGATTTGATTGCAGAGGCTGAAGAAAAAGTGCGGCTCATTCAAGCAAATTTAAAAGCCGCAAAGTCCCGCCAAGCTAGTTACGCCGATAAAAGGCGCCGTCCTTTGGAATTTCGGCAGGGTGATCACGTGTATCTTCGTGTTTCACCTACAAAGGGCGTTCAGCGTTTTGGCATAAAGGGAAAGCTCGCTCCCCGTTACATTGGTCCGTTCAAAATTATTGAGAAATGTGGACCCGTCGCCTACCGATTGGAATTGCCCGATAAATTATCTGGGGTTCACAATATTTTCCATGTATCTCAACTCAAGAAATGTTTGAAGCCTCCGATTGACGTGGTGCTCGAAGATGTTGAAGGATTACAGGATGATCTCACTTATTCCGAGCGTCCCGTCAAGATTATTGATCAAAAAGATCGGGTGACGCGCAACAAAACGATCACCTTTTATAAAGTTCAGTGGAGCAATCACTCTGAAGAAGAGGCTACATGGGAGCAAGAGGAATTTCTGAACTCCAAATTTCCAGACTTTCTCGCTTCGCATTTGAGGTAACGCAAGCGAATCTTTTACCCCCTCTTTTCCGCACTTTTGCAAATCTCGGGACGAGATTTTCTTAAGGGGGAGGGCTGTAACATCCCACTGTAATTAAGTCCCTAATCAAGCTACCAATCCTAATTAGTGAAAATGATCAAGAAGAATCAAAGAGAAATGAAAAAGAATTCAAAATCACTTCAAATTGGATAAATTTCATCCAAACAAGCATTTGAACTACAACTTTAAAAATTTATATACAAGTGGGCCCAAATGAAAAATTCCTCAGCATCCAGGGGCTAAAAGGGAATTTTGGAGATTTTTGGAGATTTTTCTGCAAAAATCTAAAGGGTCAATTAAATGCATGAACCTTTTTCAAACTTTAACTTTGAATGAATTTTAGTTTGAATTCCAAGCCGATTCAGCAAACGTTCCAATTGACAAAGTTGTTCCTCTCACTGAAATCTTCCAAACCTGAGTTTTTCGTGATTTTTGGAGCTCGGGAAGATCGAATTTAAATCAAAACAGTTCAAACCGAGGAAATTCACCAAAATTCGAAAAATGGAAAAATGTCACTGTAGCCGCCAAGTGTCGCCGCCGGCGACGCCTCCTTCTCTCACCGCCCATTCCGGCCGCTGTGTTCGCCGTCCTTCCTGTACGGGCGGCCTAACCTCGTCCTCATCCATCTCCCCTCGTCCCTCGGCCAAGTCGTCGTCAATCCGTCGTCTGTCTCGCTCAAACACCGAGCCGCCATCGTCGTCGCTCGAGCTCGCCGTCTCGCCGCCGTGTCAGTCACCCTCGGGTCACATTGCCAACAGCGAAAGAGCGCGCAAGAGTCTCCTCTAGCTGCCGCCTCAATCGCGGAAGCCCTTCCCGGAGCGTAGCGCGAAGAATCGACGAGAATCGCCATGGCCGCCGCGACGACCTAACTCATCGTCGACGAGCAATTCGTCTTCTCCGGTGAGCCAATCATCGATTCCTCGCGTGTATAGCTTCCTTATACTCTCACGCACTCGCTGACGTGAGCTTGACCGATGTTCAACAGCAACATCGCCGGAAATCGTTTCTTCCCCGCCGCCGTTCATCGGACCTCCGCCCCTCCCGGCGAACTCCGTCTCCCGGAGCTCCTCCACGTCAACGTGTTGCACGGTGAGACTCCCTGGACCCTGTGGATGCTGGTGCTTCCTCTAGTTTCTACTCTCGCCGTCTCTGCTCGCCGGAGCGCCGCCGCGCCATCGCCGCCGCCACTGCTCCCGCGTCGGGCTTCGTTCCCGGCCGCGCGCAGGTGCACGCGTAGGTGTTTCCGAGTCACCGTCGTGTGCTGGGCACGGAGCTGGGTGGTGTGCACGTTGAGTCGCCGTCGTTCGGCCGGAACAGTCGTCATGCCATCGCCGGCGTCGTGCGCGGCGTCGGCATTGACACAGTGTTCCCTTTTCTTTTTATTTGAATTATTCCAGATTTTGGCCAAACTTGTAAATTCGATAGAATTTCGTAGAAAAATCGTAAAAATGCAAACTCAAGTGTTCTGGAATCCTTGAAGTGAGAGCTATCCAGTGGTGCAACATGAACATCTGAATTCTTCTCAGTTAATTTTATAAAATTCGAAGAATAGAATCAGGAAATGAATTATATAAAAAGATTTGAAAGTGCAAAAATCCTAAATTTTGGCATGCACACTCCTAGTAGCTTAACTGAACATCTCACCAAGTGGCATCTTGAAATTCATCTGGTTGTAGGAGTAATTCCAGTTTCCAGTTGCTAACAAAATCTTTTATATAATTTTATTCCTGCATCTTTTTGTACCAAATTTTGGATATGTCACTGTACCCAGGATGAAGTTGCTAAATAAAAATACTAATGTAATTTTTGATCTTCCAGAACCCTTTTTAAAGAATTTAGAAGAGGGATCCTTTTTACGCGTACGGAAATTCCTAAATCCAAAGTAATTGTACAAATCACTTGGGACCAAAATGCTAAAACCAAATGATTGGACTTGCCAGCATGTTGCATTTGCATCATAGCATCTCCATGTCATATTTGTCAAGGAAGTTCCATGAACTATCTTTGATCTTGTATATTGTTGCATACATTTAGGAACCAACGCCGGACTCGAGGACGTGGAGATCGTGACCGAGGAGACCGGTGCTGACTTGAACGCGCTTGAGTGTGCTAACCACCAGCCCCAAGGCAAGCCCCGGTGCACTCCTATGTTTACAAAGTTTTACATTTTTCTCACATGTATCTCGTGTCGTGATTTGTGCATTTAAGTTTAGGAGTTGTATGGAACCGTAGATGCATTTATCTTACATACTCCTATGGGCGGGTTTTAGTTTTATACAGCCACGTAATAGAATCTGCTATGCTAAATAAGGTTGTATTCATCGGTAGAACATTGAGTGGTATGGAGACCGCTCGGTGTTTTGGGACCGGGTTTACTTTATGTTCTCACTTGATGATGGTAATGAATTTGAGACCGAACGGGGAAGTTCTTGTGTAGGTTGGGGTGACAAGGCTCGCCTTGTTCGCCATAGCCCCGTTTGTGTCGGTTGAGGACCGTTCGCTGTGGCCCCGCTGAGCAAGTTTGAACAGTACCGAATGCATGCTAGGAGAATGGGAACTAGTAAACTTAGTAGCTCGATGCTGCATTGTTGGACGTGAACCCACCTCTCTTTTGGTGATGAAGATGGTTATGGTGGAATTTGGGACCGTGTTTGAAGGGAGGGTACCCGGGTGAACCACGGTTAGACCAGGCATGGCTATCGCGTGGGGAGACGTGTACTCGGGAGAGGTGTTAAGCGGCTCGACTTTATGGTGTCTTGTAAAAGGTTGCCGTGCGTGACTCCTTCGAGTAACGTACGTCGTGTGTTCGGGTTTCGCCTGCAGGTGTAAATCGATTCGAATCGCCGTCCCTCGCGGTTATTGAGTACCACTTGTTCACTGTGTCACATCGTAGTAAAAAGTGCACATGATGATGTATATTTGCTGTTATGTATTTAAATTAATTGTATTGCAAGTGTTTGTATTCAGTTTAGGTGCAAATCTTTATATTCCTGCTCTAAAAGATAAAAGTTGGCTAAACATGAAAACAGGATCAACTTTAGTGCTGTTTATGCAATTATTCCTATACCCTTGGTCAACCCCCCTGCATGTTTAGAAGTCGGTCTTAGAAGGCCATTTTGACGGGTAAGACTTGCTGAGTATTAGTTGCTCAGGGCTTCGTTGTTAAAACTTTTCTGCAGGCTTTCCAAATTGTAACTTTTGCGGCTGCTGTGGTAAAGTCGTGTGGGAGGGTGAACCGCCTAAGGAATGGTCGGTTGAGTGGGTTCCATCCTCTCCCAATCACGAGCATGAAGAATGAGATCGTGTCTATGGCCGGACATGATTTCCTTGTAGATATGTATCGTCGTGTGTTTGCTTCCGCTCGCGTTATGTAATCGAGTTTCGAACTCTTTTATGTAAAAAATAATCGAACTCAGAACTTTATGCTCTATGTAAATTATGGAACCAATGTAATAACTGAACTCGTTGAAAAATTATGTTACTTATGCTTATGTGTGTGGTATTTGCATACTTGCTTCGCCAAGTATCACCCGATAATGATCCTGGTTAGCTAACCCCTCATTAGTTTGAGGTGGGGTGCTACAGGAGGTGCCGACAACCTCGCGGAGCTCCTCTGGCAAGCTCGCAAGGTGTGGTGACGGCGTGATTCAGGAAAGAGATAAGGTATGAAAAAGGAGGAAGAGACCGAGAAGTGCGGGGCCTGTTGGGACTTGCTGGCTCGTCTGGCTCGTGAGCGGCTCACGAGTCAGCTCGAGCCAGCTCGTTTAACATAACGAGCTACAAACCTGGCTTGGCTCGTTAGAAAAAGTGAACGAGCCCAGCCAGTCACGAGCCGAGCCGAGCTAACGAGCCACGAGCTTTTCGTCCAACTCTAGCCATCTGTAGCTATGGTCGGAGGAGGTGGTGTGGAATCTTGAGGTCAACCCCACGCGTATTAAGGGATTCTACGGGAATCGCCAGCGAGTTCGGGAGGTGGTGGGCCGTGTTTGTTGGGCCGATTGGGCCGCTTCTGGAGGAAAAAGAAAAACAATAGAGGTGGGTGGATGGAGCGCGGGTTGCGGTGGGCCGAGTGGAGATTCCCGTGATTTGGCGGCGTGGGTCTGGAATACAGGAGTGTTTTGTGGACTGAGGTCTGCGTATACAGAAAAATTGGGTCTGGAACACAGGAGCGTTCAGTGGGCTGCGGCCTGCGAGGTCAAGAAATATGGCCCATTACTCAATAGAGGATCCTCTTGCGGTCGGGCCTCCCACTCCACGGACTCGGCCAGCTTCCTGCTTCCCTCGTTCGACTCCGGCGTCCAAACCTAGACACCCGAGGCAACGTCGCCGGCGCCGCTTCCCGGTCTCTCAGTATCGCGGAGCGGAGTGGAGCAGGGATCCGTTTCTACCAGGATTGATTTTTTCTTTCGACGGTAAGCAGTTCTATAGCTTGGCTCGGATGGGGTCCCTTGTTCGGGGTGTTGGTTGGTTCTGTCCTCTATCGAATCCAACTCCCTTTCTCCTCCGTTCATTGATCCATTTGGCTGCTTCTTCTTGAACGCGTAGGATCGCAGGATCTCGTTGACATGCCGGTCCCCAATTAAGGAGCTACTGCAGTTAGCATTGCACGAATTTGGGGGCGCTCATCTGAACCCTAGATAACTCCGCCCTGAGCTCAGGGAAGGGGCGTAATGGAGGAAGGGGATGTTCGGGTGGACCTCGACAAGCTTCCCATCAAGCGCCTCGAGGCCATTGACGAGGCCGGCAACGAGCACTACCCACCGTAAGCAGGCCTCCCCGTCTCCAATTGTTTCCGCTCAAATGGGCCCCAACCTCACTCGTTTGTTCATTGCGCTTTGGTTTTTACAGGGACACCAGCAACGAGGAGCAGCGCCTTGCAGCCATCCGCCGCATCGACTTCTCCTGGGTCATCGAGAAGGATGCGAAGAAGGCCAAGAAAGCGGCCGAGGCAGACACTGCCCAGCAGGCATGGCCGTGGCAGGGACTCATGGAGAGCCTGCAACAGGCGCAGCAGGAACTCTCCGTCGTCATCGACCTCATTGGCACGGTCGGTACATGCTCATGCACACCTGATTTCACTACCTGTGAATGCAATGTGGCCAACTGTATATGACTGTGCTGGAAATTGTGCTGTAGGTTGAGGCCAATGACGCTGTGACGGTTGTCTCAACAACGAAGCCCAAGTCACAGCCAAATGAGATACTAGTTGACATGGCGGTTTCAGCTGCCACCAAGCTCCAGCGCCTTCGGGTACGTTCTACTTTGATAGTGTTTCTGTTGATGGAATAAAGACATGGAGCTCTTTTGACTTCTGCAAAATAAAAAAACCGAAGCTGAAAGGATCTGTTATATAGGATGTTTCTGTAGTTGATGTTTGAAGCTCTGCCGTTCTAATTATGCTTTATGCGTATTGGAATATCCCAGCATTTGTCTCGGTACTTCAAGCAATCCGCCAAGACGATGGAGCAACAGTTTGAAAAGGAGACTAGATTCTACAGTTCATTAATCAGGTACACCTTGTTGCAGAAATTTCTGAGCTCGTAAAACCATCTGAAGTTGACCTTCTTTTGACTTTAGCGCTGGTGAATCTGCAGGTTGCAACAGAACTGGAAAGTGAAGCGGCAACGTGTTGTTGGGAGTGGTCCTGGAAGTGATGGCTTCATGTTTGATCTGGCTGATAGTTCTCAGATAGATGCAGCAGCAATGACTAGATTTTCACCGTTATCTTTAGTTCCAATCGATCAAGACTCTTCAGGCACCTTGTCTGTAACAGCCCCACAAAAGTCTTTCCGTTCCTTTAGCCTTCAGTTTCTTGGGGATGGTGGCAATAATGCTGAAAGCAATACCAGCAGAAAGAAAGAAGGCGCTTTGAGCAGCTCGTCTTCTGAAGTGGAAAAGGATGCTCTGGAGAATGATGATGTCAATAAGTCTATCAAACGCGCACATTCCATTCTTCGCAACATCCACAAGACAATATTTGAGGAGCAGGTGTGTGCCTATTATTTCTTGTAAATCCCTATTTTAACTAACTAGAACACTATGGAAGGAAAATGATTGTCAGCCAATAGACATTGTGTTTCCATCCCTGTCCCACTTTTGGTATCCCATTTGTAATTTGGCTTATATATATCTATCGTAGGTATTTGATATGGTGATCCGCGAGACTTTTGTCCAATCACAAGGCATCAATGTTACTGGAATGTGTGAAGATTTTCTCCAGTTAGCTATTGGTCAGGAGTGTTCATTGTGCCTTTCACTTGTGCACAGTGGACAGAACAATGACACAGAAACGGTAGGTTCAGAAGATTACATGGATACAGAGGATGCTGGAAATCTTGCGGTTGCTATTGTCAATGGCAAGCATGAACCTCTGAAAAAGGATGCATCTGGGTTTCCTAACCCTAAAAGTTTGGAAATTTACTTGCTACATATGTTCCATGAGAACATTCTCAGGAGCATGAAGGAGAAATCTCGCAATGTTGTTCGCTTCCAAACTCATGCTCAGACTGTGCCTGATGATTCTGGCCTGCTAGGTCATTTCTGCATGACGGTGGCCCATAGGATATTTTCTAATAAAGTACATTCAGAGCTGGAGAGTGTGGTATGTTGTCTACTTTGTACTTGTCAATCTATGCAAATAATTTGAATGTAGATTGGCATTCTGACTCTGTAACGAATGCAGGTTAGTAGGGTTCCTTATCTCCATCTGCGATCTCTTCCTACATGGCATTCACGAACCTCTTCCTGGTCTCTCTGCTTGAAAGTTCCTCAGCCTATTCTGGCTGCTGATCGGATCACAAAGCCTTCAGATAATCATGAGTCTAAGTACAAATCGAGATCACAGTTTATTACTAAGGTGATCTTAAAAGACGGCCAAATTAGTTTGATGG